>JANHGC010003998.1:38385-66776 GCA_027560395.1 Boaedon fuliginosus | reverse complement strand
GGAGGGCCAGATTTGGTGAGGTGAAAATGTGTGGGGGCCGACCATTCAGCCTGACATTCTTTGAACCATTAAAATTACATGCAAATGAACTATTTTATTAATAGTGTGGTGAAGGGAAAAACGCACACCGGTGGGGAGAAGAGGCTGCTGGCCGCTCAAAATTTGAAAACGGGCCGCAATTGGCCCCCGGGCCAGACTTTGAAGATGCCTGCTCTAGATCACGCCCCCTAGCTTCATTCATGCTGTCTCTTTCAAGTAACATTCAAGTGGGAGGGCATAGATTGGGGTAGAGCTAATTATGTTGGTGACCCGTGGGATGAGTTTCTGCTGGCTTTATCGATACTCTGAAAGGAATTTAAGAGCATCCTCCTTTAAAGAGGAAGGACAAAGCATGGGTGAAATAGAGCAGTAGTAGTAGAAAGGGGAAAATACCTACTCAAAAGGTCTGTCTGTAAGTTAGTTAGGAACAGAATAGGCTAATAGGCTAGAGATTCTTCATTCTGTAGTAGCCTTACCTAACCAACCTAGTATCCTCTTACATGTATTAAGACTAGGTCATCCCACGGCCAGAAATGCCATTGATTCCATGTGCTAAGCAAAAGCATCCCCTATTCTTTAGTAGTAAAGCTTCACTTCCTCCTCATTCATTGGAGTCTTCCTGAGCCTTTCTTTGTCAGGCCCTTTTTTTTTTCCTGGTTCAGTTTAGCAGTTTGGATTAATACAGCCCCTCCCTTTCTGCAGGCAGTTTTCCCAGAACACGGAGTTTTGGGAAACAAAATGTTCTATTGCCTTTTGAGAGAGTGCTCTTGTTTGTACAGAACAGGCATCACTGAGCAAGTTTTCTGCAGTTTGGCGTGGAGATCGATATGGCGGCTCTGACACTTGCAGTTCCCCAAGGAATTTGCGTTTATATTTCCTGTAATTCCAAAGCAGGCTCTGTTCCATTCTCCAGAATCTGATTTTCATTCAAAGTACAGTAGAGGAGTTTTCTGCATGCCACTACCGACTATTTAAGAGATATATTTAAATGTGGCAAGGCTGCTATAATTTTGGATGGTTTATCTTTCTCTGTCTGCTATTTAAATTCAGTGCAGGGTGAAGCTGAATGTCTACCACTTGCTGGAGTTAGTTAGCATCGGGCTTCAATAAGTGACATACTGATCAGCTACAGTGTTCAAATATAGAACTTTATTACAAGTTTATGTAATGAAAAAGATGTTTAATATCTACTATATCTCAAACAGTGATCTATGATGTATGTATGGCTAGGCTGGTATTTGAGCCACTTTTCCATGCTGCAGCCCAAAAGATCATGGTGTGTGTGTGTAGACAGACAGAGAGATAGACAGGATCCAAATTTACAGGATTGTTTCACAGATCTTTTGATTCATTATTAAGTGACCCCTACAGAAGGTAGCAGTATTTGAGGGAGAAAAGTCACAATGTTTTCTTTGCCTACGCAGTGCAGTTACTCACATACAACTGAAACAATGTTATTCTGCATCATGGGTAGAAATGTCCACACCCATGCAGGTATGTGTGCAAGATTGTTGGTGGGCAGTGAAATCCACCTTTCTAGTTAGAATGTATTGCTGTAATTTGGGTAACACAAATTTACTTACTTGCACATTCTGTTTTACAGTTCGTAGTTATGTGGGTGTAAGATCACTGATTACTGCCACCTGCTCATCCTTTTTAAAAAACAGACTTTATGCTTTTGTGTTGCTTGCTGTTTCAAAAATACAGAGTGCTTGGAATGAAATTTAGTCTGGTGGATACAAATGATTTCATATTGTAAAATAAAAATGAAATCAAATATTTCATGGTGGCGCAGTGGTTAGAATGCAGTACTGCTGGCTACTTCTGCTGACTGCCAGCTATTTGGCACTTTGAGTCCCACCTGCTCAAGGTTGACTCATCTTTCCATCCTACCGAGGTTGGTAAAATGAGGACCCATATTGCTGGGGGCAATACGCTGACTGTGTAAACTGCTTAGAAGGGGCTTTAAAGCACTGCGAAGTGGTATAAAAGTCTTAAGTGCTATTGCTATTATGGTCATAGACCAGCATAAAAATAATTCTTTTTATGGTATACTCCCCTACTTGCTCCATTCCCTGACCTAATTCTAAGAGGATCATCTTTCATTGACACATGATGATTATTAATCAGATGGGACAGCAAAAACAGAAGCACACAATCTATAATATTCAAAATCTTTTTTTATACTTAGTAGGTCAACCCAAACAAGCAGCTATGAAGATTTCTGTTCTGCCATAGCTCAGCTTTTGGATCCTCAAGAATGCCTATTCAAAGTAGTACAAAGAAGGGCATGTGTATATTTAATGTTGCATTTTATCTATTCATGCTTAAAAAGACAAAGGTGAAAACACTTGTCAGAACCTTGGACAGATCTCCATGAAGTTTGCAAAATACTGTAAACTCTTCCAAAACAATAACAAACTAACAAAAACTCTGTTATTTCAGTCCTTGACCTCAAATGTCTTTGGAGATTCTCAGTCATCCAGGTCATGCAAAACATCCAAAGATGCTTTTTCAAGAGACAACTGGATTTTCTTTGTTTTTCTTGAAGACATTTTGCTTCTTTGAAAAAGCTTTTTGGATGAGAAGCTAAATATCTTCAGGGAAAACAAAGGGAAGTCCAATTGCCTCTTGAAAAAGCACCTTTGGGACTTGACCCCAAATGTTCTCCATAATTATCATATAGTCTCCAGCTTTCTATTTTTGAAGAAGATTGTGGAGAAGGTAGCCTGTCTGCAGTTGATTATAATCCTGAAAAAGTGGATTATTTAGATCTTTTTCAGTCAAGTTTCAGGCCAGGATTTAGTATTGAGTCAGCCTTGGTCATGCTGTAGATGCCTACAGCTGAGGTAGCGGTGGTGCATCTATCCTGATACTTCTTGATTTCTCAGTGGCTTTCAGTCCCATCAATAGTGGTATCTTTCTAAGCCATCTCCATGTATTGGGAATAGAGACCACTGTTGTATAGAGGTCTCAGATAGAGTGCTGAAAGGTTCTATTCTCTCTCCCTTTCTTTTTAACATCTACATGAAACAGCTGGGTGAGGTCATCTGCTGGCTTAGGGTTTGGTATCATCAGGAAGCTGATAACACCCAGTTATACCTTTTGACACTACCAGATGAATGAGACTGTTGAGCCTCTGTCTCGAGGCAGAGAGTAAATGGGGAAGAACTGTCTCTGATTTTTTTCCTATTAAAGCTGTGTTTGGGGCATCCAGATCTGGGAAAATCTAGGGGGGATAGCACTACCTCAGTCAAGAGTAACATGCAATCTGAGGGATCTTCCTGGACTCAGAGTTTTGCTCAATGAATAGTTGCGTCCCGAAAGACCTTTACAGTTTTGTTTGGCATAATAGTTGTGCTCTCTCTTAGATCAGGAAACCTTTCAGACATGCCTTGGCCACCTCACAGCTTGACAAATGTAATGCGCTATATGTGGTGCTGCCCTTGAAGATCATCTGAAACCTGAACACTTTATTTATTAAACTTATTTATAAGATTTATGTGGTTGACCATTTTAAAGCAAAACTCTGGGCAGTTCACAATTACAACCAGACCAGAATGCAGGCAGTGATGGGTATGCCTAGGCATGCCCATGTAACATGCTCCACAAGATGAAAGAATGCCAGTTTATTTCCAGGTGCATTTTCAGGTGCGGTTCATTTCCTAGAAAGCCTCATACAGTTAAGGCTTGGTTACTTGAGGAACCACCCATAGTATCTACTAGATGATTGGATCAATCAGGACTGCCATAGTCCTGATTCCTTCAATTAAAGAATACTCTCTACCTTGAAAGTACACTATTTTGCCATAATATCTGTCCTCTGAAATGCCCCCTCCCCCTAAGATCATGATACCTATCCTGTAGGTATTTCAGAAGGTTTTGCAGCCCTGGTTCTTTGCCCTGGCCTTTGGTGAAAGGTATTGAAGTCCCCTTTCTGCATGTTTGCTTCTTGGTGTTGCCTGTGTTTTGTCATCTTTTGCTTCTTTGTTTTTATCATTGTCGCCTACAGTGATGTGCTGCAATGGTATTAAATGGTGATTAAAAAAACTATGTGGACAAGTTTATATTCTACTTGTGTGCTTCTCAGAGGCATCTTGGCCAGCCTTGAGGGAGAAGATAATTCTGATCTACATTGAGTTTGATCCAGCAGGACTCTTATTATTCAGTTCTTATATGTTACCTACTTTTAGCAGCGTCCAAAGTCTCTGCTTAAATTAAATCTTCTGACTTGGCATCCTTTTTTGGTTGACCCTTGAGAACTTTTGTCTTAAATCAAATTAAACAAAAAGCAATTGAGAGAAGGGCAAATACATAAATCAATACAATGCAAGCATACATACTTGCACACATACATATATAACTAACTAACCACCCTAATATTACTATGGTTTCATATCCTGTCATAAAGATGGATTGTATTTTTAGTTGCCAACTGTACCTCTGCCATCTGTCATTACATGCTTGTGTCGTTGCCTTTATAAAATACACCTCTACAACAGGTTTATGATACAGTATTTATGGTTATGTGGTTACCAGTACAGGGGGTGGCATATATACTCCTATCCCTATCCCAATTTCAGGTGGCAGGATGTTTGTAAGGGGAAAGTTTTGTGTTGAAACGGTCCAATACATAATAAGCATCTTTGTTCACTATATATTCATTAACTACAGAGTTGCTGGGAAGAAAACATCTAAGCGTACTAAGTCTATCAATGGATCCCTCTACATTTTCAGAGGGCGAATAAACACAGAAGTAATGGAGGTTGAGAATGTGGAAGATGGGACAGGTAAGGACCAATTGATTTTGTCTCAAAAGGACAAGGCAGTGATGTTCTTCTTTTTGACTCTTAATGGAATTGTACACAACCTTTCAGAGGTGATTTTGGGGGAGGGGTGTCTTCCTTAATTCACAGCTCTGGCTCAATTTATGAGGTGATGGCTGTGGTATGGTTGCAGCATCCCATGGTCATGAGGTCATCATTTGTGACCGCCTGCCTGCTTTTCCATGGACTCTGCTTGTTGGAAAACAGCAGTGAAGATTGCAAATGGCAATCAGATGACTGTGACATACTGCAGGGTCATGATTGTGAGGCAGTTGCCAAGTGTCTGCATTGTGATCATGTGACAACAGGTGTGCTGTGATGGCTGCATATGAGGACCTATGGTAAGTCTTCCACATTTAGCCCCATAACTTTGAATGCTCACTGAATGAGTGGTTGCTCAATGAGGATTACCTGTACATATTAATGTTTTTGTTATTGCATCTGCATTTATTCCACTGGTGTTAGGTGGCCAATAAGTTCAAACGAATAGGCAAGTGTATTATTTTTGAGGCTGTTTTCTTTAGTTTATGAAAAGATTTTGAATGTTAGTCGTTCCGAGTCTTCAGGAATGGGTGCATAGAAATTAAGTAACTAAGTAAGCAAACGAATGAACAAGCCTGTTGCATTTGTCAGAGAAAAATCCAGTTGTTTTCTTGGCAGGCATCACTTTAGTTTGGACTGAATACCTGCATTTCTGAAGTGGTATTTAAATTCCAAGTCTCTGTTAATACATTTAACTAGGTCTGAAGAAGATATAGAACAGGGCTGTCAGACTCGTGGCCTGCGGGCCAGATACGTCACATACTGGCCCTGCCCCCGCTTGGTTTAGTGAAGGGGAAAAAAGTCCTGATACGTCATGTGATGCTGCCATGACAACGCAAGTTTGACACCCCTGATCTAGAAAATTCATCCCCAGAATATACAAAGCTTGGCAATTCTTAACTTTGCTAAATTATAGTTAGTTGGTAGTTTATTTTAGGAGTCCTAACCCCTAAAACGTGTTAATTGAATCACCAGATTAAGCCAAAGACCTGAAAATTAATGTAGTTCAATCTGTACCAATGCAAAAACTATGCCACTAAAGTATAATTTATATTTAGTCAATCTGAACTCCCTTAAAATTAAAAGCAATTCAGATCAAGTGTTTTCTTTTGGTATCAGTAACCATCAGATAAAGCTGAAAGTTCACTGTATCACTTGATATAATAGATACCTTCTCATTAATCCTTCCCTTACCTGATTTTGGAGTACTCAGTATTATTTTCACAATTCCCCACATAAGGTATTTCAGTGGCACGCAAGATAGGATCCAGGTTTCATTGTGACAAAACTTTTGGAACACCCATCCAGCTATCTCTATTACTACCATAGAAAAGGGACAATGGTGGAGCCCAGGTTGAATTTATTTTCCTTTTAAGCTCCAGGTTTGCACTAACTCTCTTTTTGGTACATTTGTGCTTTTACAGCAGATTATCACAGTAATGGTTATACAGTGACAAATGGATGGAAGATACACAACACTGCCAAAAACAAATGGTTTGTCTGTATGGCCAAGACAGCAGAGGACAAACAGAAATGGCTGGATGCTATAATCAAGGAACGGGAACAAAGGGAAAGTAAGCTTGTAGCTGGCATTTTTTATATTTTAGGGATAAAAGTCATTCGCAGAATTTTCCTATCTAAAAAAGGAGCAGCTTATTTTCATTGTCATGGCAAAAAAAAAATGATGATGGCAGTGCAGAGGTATAATTTAAGCATCTACAAGGTTTCTCCCTTAAAACAGATTTAGAGATGTGGAGCTCAAGTATTCTTGGCACATATAAAGTCATATGTGAGTTTATTTTGCACAACGTGTACTGTAAAAGTTTTACGTCTCTTGTTTTATAAGCAAATAAGTAAGTTTATTATTTATTTATTTGTGAAATTTATATAGCTACCCAGCTCATGAATGTGACTCTGGATGGCATACAGTAAAAACAGATCGATAAAACATATCTTAAACAACCTTTAAAAACAATAAAACATACATCTAATAAGACCACGGGAGGGTGTTAAAAATTAATATGCAATAAAGCCTTGTTGCGGGCTCTTTGTTTCCAGGGGATTCCCAGGACTGCTGTAAGATGTTCTAGAAAGGAATGTATATTAGTATTCCTGATGCTAACTATAGAAAAATTGTAATAGTTTGTACAGCACATATTTCGTTAAGGTTCTGGCATTTAGTTGTATCATTAAGCTCTTTTAAAATCTTCTATATGCCATGAAAAATTGACCATGGGTGCAATTCAAAGTGACATAGTTACTCTACTGAAATTATGACAGTATTTTGGGCACTTGCCAACTTACTAGTATTTGCAACCCGTTGTAGCATTCTGCAGTCTTATGAGCCTGATTTGCGATGCTTTTTGCTGAGAGGAAGATAGAGCAAAAATAAAGCCCCAACCTATTCAAGGGAGTGGAATTGGACTTACGATTATATGATTCACTTAACAACCATGTGATTCACTTAACAATCCCATGATTTGTTTAACCAATGGTGGAAAAATTGGTTTTAAAATAAAGTCTGGTCATATGGTGCTTTGACTTAGAAATGAAAAATTCCAATTCCAATTGTGATAGTAAGTCGAGAACTACCTATACCCTATTCCCTTGTTTTTCAGCTAAAGTCATAAAAGTGACTTAGTAAAGTGAGGTAGTGGTTCCTGTTACCTACTTGTGTACAAGAGATTATTTCTTTATCTAAACAGAAACAGAATGACCATAGGTGGGCAGAAAAGCAGTGAGAGACAAAGCAATCTCTATCTTCCTCTCAGCTTCCCCCATTGAGTTTCCTTGTGGGAAGCTGACAGAGAGCATTAGAAATGGCTGTGGCTGACAATGGTCACAATGTGGTGTGACAGTGGTCACAACTTTGCCAGGTTTTAATACCATGAGAGTAATGAGTCTTAGATTTTGGACACATTCTTTAAGTTAGCTCATTTGAGTTACTTTGATTACCAAAATTGCTGATCTATGATGCACCATGTCACCTAATTAAAGGTTTCAAACAGACCGATAGGAGAGTTTTAGTAGTATATAAAGTCTTTATTGATCTTGTTTTTCAAATTCTATTGATCTTCTATACTGTCTTCCCAAACACTGATGTAATGGAATGTGTGAATGACCCCAGGGAATGAGGGGAAGAGATGTTTCCTATGTAACAATCAGACAAGAGAGGCAGGAGCCCCCAGTGGCTTAACGGATAGAGTAACAAACTTAGGAGGGATCCACCCTAATAGATCAAGAACTTAAAAGTGGCAGTGGGAAGTTTATACTTTCAACTTTACAAGATTCTTCTAATGTATCCTTACATTATAAAGAAGAATTAATTCATCTGCTTATGTTCCCGGTCTGGTTTACCTGGAAGGGCTGACAATTGGAGATTCATTTGTTTGTCTAGAGGCAAATTCTATTTGTCATAGATAAGGAAATCAAGGAGGTTTTAGGCATGAATTCAAGATTTTATTGAAAAGCAATCCCATCTGGTTGAGATACTTCAACAGCCAAGCCATTATCAGCACGAAGACAAAATGTTTTATGTTCCAGCTAGATGAGCAAGTGATGCATTGCAATCTTCTCCTTACCTCAGAGCTTAGGGAATTTGATGATGTAGTTGCAAATTGAGAATGTGTTGAATTACACAGACTGCTTTCTATCCCAATCTGACTTTGCAAATTACCTTTGGCAGAATTTGTCGGCAAGTGTTTTGGAGTAATGTTATAGTATGGAGGAAGATGGCAATCGGCCAGAATGTCCCTCCCCCTGCAAATCATTTCAGTAGAAATCTGATCATGAAAACAGTTCTGAATTGCACTGGACATAATACTACACTTTCTCTAATTAGATCAGAAACTTGATGCAGTGTATTCAGTATATTTATGATGGACTTGGATGCTCTGTCAATATACACAGCCTTAGTTGTGATGGAATGAAGTGCTTCCATTGAAAAAAGGATAGAAAAGAAGCTTCAGATTGACCCTTACTCTATTTAGGGGGGAAGAAGTGTCTATTCACAACTGAGAAGATTGTTTTTGTCTTTCTGTTTACAAAATTATTTCCACCAAGGAAAGGAAAATGTTTGTGATCTAGTTGGTATTAGGCCAACTTTTTTTTTTTTGTCCGAGTTTATCTGGGAAGCATTTATGGAAGATTCTGCTTTTGTTTTCCAGGTCTGAAGCTAGGCATGGAGAGAGATGCTTATGCTATGATTGCTGAGAAAGGAGAAAAACTGTATCACATGATGACGAACAAGAAAGTGAATCTTATCAAAGACAGGAGGAGAAAATTAAGCACTGTTCCCAAGTGCTTTCTTGGCAAGTAAGTGATTTTGGTTTGAATAGGGCCTTTCATTCCAATTAACTGAAAGGACTGTGAGTTTTCTGTGGATGGGTTGTGGAACTAAATCAGATGTGCTTTGATGGAACTTAATTGGAAAGGTCTTTAACCTCTATTACAGTTAATTTATTAAAATTAATCATTCATTCCTACATGGATTATGTAATGGCAGCAGATTCTTTTGGATGTGGAAGACAAAATCATTATAAAAGGAAGAAATAAAATGCACAACAAACACAATCTGAAAATAGTTTTGACAACCCACCTTGTCTTGCCTTTTTTCATTCCGAACCGTCTCCTTTTGCTCAAAAAAAAAGGTGTTCTTGCAGTTGTTTTGATTTATAATGTTGAATTTAAAATGCAGAAATAAAAGTAGAATGATGCCTCTTTTTATCAGTGGAGTTAGGAAAAAACCCACTATTTGTAGCCAGGGCAATATTAGGGTGTGATTTTAGAAAGTGTGAATGTTAGACTTGAAAAGACATTGAACATCGAAGATTGTTTCTGAACCATTCAGAATCATACAGGTGATATAAGAAGGGTAGAAATTTGATAGATAAATGAATAAAAACTGATATGTGCTAAGATATTAACAAGAGGAGTTTAGATAGAAGATCATCTGAGAGGGTTTTTCTACTAATGAAATTCTGTATATGTGTTGTTTCCTTCTCATTTCCATCCAGCATAGCAATCAATTTTCAAATATTGGACAACAAAGTGATTGCTGTTTTCTACACGCAGGGCAAACTTGAAGAAAGGATTGGTGTTTCTGGCAGTAAGGTTTTCTAGCTGTGATGGTGGGAAGAGTTGGACTTTGCCTTATATATGGCAAACTCTGCGTTATATATGCCCTGTTTTCCCTCATCTATCACCACAGTGCAACATTACTGTTACTTGCTGCCATTGCCAATCATTCCTCACTTGACAGCTGCATTTTACGCACCGACAGAATTTCATAGGACTCATCTTAGAGTCAGAGGTAAATCCCATTCTGTGATGCTTGAATATGTGAGGCCGTATTGGCATCAAGCCCCAAGAACCAAGCATGACATGTGGAATTACTTAAGAGCAGTTTCCTTTATTGTTTTTCACCTGTAAATGAAATCTTGCCAAAGTAAAGCTGCTATTTGCATAACTACAGCTACACTCAGGGAATAGCCTGGGAGGAGCTGTTTTAACTCTCTTCCTGCTAACCAAACTTTACTCTTTGGAAAGCAGCCCCTTCCTTCTGGGATTCCACACTATATTCTACCACAATTGGACCCTTCAAGAGGCAATCATGGGCACTGGGTACAGCATCTTCTTCTAATAGACCATATTTTTCTAATAGACAAAACACAATTCCAGGGAAGACTCTCTAATTATTTTCATGATGGGAAAAGCTGTGACAGGGTGATTAGTTTGATTCCATTCACGGGTCTAGATCAGGGGTGTTAAACTCACGTTGTCACAGCATCATCATGTGACGTATCGTGACACACCCCCCCCTTTGCTAAACCGGGCATGGGCATGGTCTGTGCATGACGCATCCAGCCCATGAGCCGTGAATCTGACAGCCCTGGTCTAGATACTGTCAGCATTAAGGTTCTGAGTTGATCCACAGCATATTTTGAATGAATATTTTGGTGTCAAACTCTATTGTGTCACGTGAAGTATTTTGATGTATTGCAAATTTTTTTTGCCTTTGTAGAGCTGGGGTGGGAGTGGCCTGTGTGTGATGCATCCAGCCTGTGGGCTACCAGTTTGACACTACCTGCACTAGATCATGAGGGAATTTGTTTTGCTGTGGAAGTTGTCTTTTCCAAATGTTCCAAATGCCTGTAGAAGTTGTTAGTGCCATCTTGCAACATTTGTTCTTGAGATGCATGAAATATTTCCGACTGTAGGTTACTTTTTGTTTACATCCTGCTTTTGTGTAGTACCAGCTTTAAAAAAAAATCTCTGTAGGTACTTTGATGCTTCCCCACCTTTTTTTAAACAAAAGGCCCCAACTTTGACCTGAAGCTTATTCATTTACGCATTTACATATTCACATATCTAACTATAAGCAGGGTTTAAGTCTTCCATGTAGCAATCTTTCTATTTTGCCCACAATTGCTAAACCTGTGAAAAAGAATAAAATGGTGAGCGTCTAACGTAACTTTAGCTGTCAGCTTGCTTTTCATAGCAGATCAGTTAATTCATATCTGTTCATCTTACTACGCCCCCCTCCCCACTTTAAAATATGGCCTGCACATTTTCTTGCTATTCTGATCTCAAACCACTAACATTGCTTCTTGTCACGCACAGCAAGTAGGACTTTTATAGTTTGTTTGACAGATCTCTGAGTATACAAAGTTGTTGGTAGAGAACTTAATATTGGTTCCAAACATAGCTGCTTTTTTTCTTACTTGTCCATGACCTTCCTGATCTTTCTTCTTGCATCAATGCAAATTTGCTCTTTGATGATTTTCATCCTTCTGACTAGTACCAGACAGAAGTCAATGTGCAGGTTCCGATCCTTCAAAGTATTTTTCACTAATCTTGTTTCTCTGGTAATATCTTCTGCCGAGATCTCAGATAGTAGGAGTTTTTACCTTACAGAGTTAGTCTTCAACTCATGACCAGAATTGTGATCAGAATTTCCGTTGCTAAGCAAGGCAGTTGTTAAGTGAATTGTGCCCAAATTTTACAGCCTTTTCTGCCGTAGCTGTTAAGCAAATCACTGCAGTTGTTAAATGAAATACAAGGTCATTAAGCAAATCTGACTTCCCCCATTGACGTCACTTGTTGGAAACTGGCAATCCCATGTCCCCAGGATTTTGCAACCTTCATAAATACCTGCTGGTTGCTGAGTGCCCAATTTTGATCATATGTCATGGTGATGTTGTAATGGTCATAAATGTGAGGAGTGGCTGTAAGGCATTTCCCCCCCTCCAGTTTTTTTAATCATGTCCAACCCTGCTTAGTTTTTCAAAATCAACCTTCTTACACCTAGTTGGAGCTATTATTAAATTCAGCTTTCTCCCAAGTGATCATAGGCATGGCTCAAGGAAAATCATAAACACGAGCATATGAGTTAAGTTACACATTGCAGGGAGAAGATGGAAGCGCTGTATGAGATATAATTTGAGGCAGTAGCCCTGATTTCTTAGAAGGTATCCTTTCTTCTCTGAATGAATGACTGCAATGCTGTGTCGTAACACATAAGCCACAACTCGGATCCAGACAGACTGCAGCTGTTTTGGAGCCATGGATGAACAAGAAAGAGATCGGGCAAAGAAAGTGTGTGTGTGTGTGTGTGGGAACTTGATGAATGGGGCATTACCCTTATTCCTGAGGGAATCTGGTAGCTTGCCAAGTTAAAAATCACTTATTTCAAAGCTCTGCAAAAACCAGACAAAGCATGAAAGTGCACCCCTGCGGAGGAAATAGATGTATAATAAAATAGCTGTAATTCTTGCCATTTGTGTATGTCACTTGCTTATCCAAACCATGCCTCCAGTTACAGTGAATTTGACTCTACAATTTAAACATGTTTTAGGAATGGCTGACTCATCCAAGCCACAGGTAGTCTATTTCAGAAAAAAACAAAACAAAAAGGAATAACATTTTAAAAATTCATTTAGGGGAACAAAAAAGAAAGGCTGTATAAAGTCATTGCAGGATTTCTCAGTAGTTAGTGTGGCTGAACATAATTTCTGCATGCCGAAATTAGTGTCTAAACAGGATGAGATTTAATAGGAGTTGTAGAAAGACAACTGGAATATCTGAAAGGCACAGGAATGGAAAAAGTTGATCAGAGTTTACAAATTGGTGGGATACAGTCTTCTGATGTTTATGGATGACCAGTAAAGAATACCAGTCTCTACCAGATGTCTATGGAGATTCCTAGTCATTCAGGTCATGCTTGTCCCAAAGGTGCTTTTTCAAAAAGCAACTGGACTTTCTTTGTTTTTGCTTGAAGACAGTTTGCTTCTCATTCAAGAAGCTTCTTCAGTTTTTCTTATCTGTATTGAAATTCTGGAGCAAAGGAAATAAATAAAAATTAGGTTGCTGACCTGACATTGCTCTTTATTGTAATTTGACAGTATTTTTATTATTTACTTTATTCATTTGTGTCATTGTCTGTTGTGGAATTTCTGCATTCCAATAGAAGAGACTATATGTAGTTTGAGGTTGAATTATGGAGCCTTGGGGGCATTCTGAACTTAGTTGTTTGTTTGCAAACCTTTCATTACCCAACTAGATAACATCATCAGTGTGAGTAAGCGTGGAGTTTGTCCCCTGTTTATATACACTAGCTTGCCCTGCCGTTTTGATGGGATTTTATCCTAATGAAGGAACTACCAATGATATTTTTGCAGTCCAGGTTTAGGAATTCAATCCAAATGATAATTTTAAAGAAGGCAGAACATTCAAATGAGACAATAATAATAATGCTATCTGATACATTGGTTTTTTTTAATCTTGTATCCATATGTTCTTAGACTACAGCCTCTGGCATGCTATTTAGAAGCCAAGTCTTTATCACAGATTAATTCCAAGAGTTG
Organism: Boaedon fuliginosus; assembly: GCA_027560395.1. NCBI lineage: Eukaryota > Metazoa > Chordata > Lepidosauria > Squamata > Lamprophiidae > Boaedon > Boaedon fuliginosus. The sequence goes on along the minus strand of JANHGC010003998.1, from coordinate 53,005 downwards.
TCTTGATGACCTTTAAGGTGACTGTAGAAGTGTTAGTACTTTATTACACAGACAACTTCAGAGTCAAACATATGAGCGAATGAGGGACATGCCTTCCTTTATAAAACAAACAGCACATATTGCGTAAATCTGTAACCATAATATGTTGATACATTTTAAATAAAAAGTTAACACATTCCATTTGGCAAATGGTTTAGATAGGATGTATTTTGTATAAAATGTGCACAGTTTTATTTTAAGTATGATAGTTAGGAGAGAAAGCTAGAGGCTGCTGATACACAGATGTCCTTATTCAAAGATCATGCATGCACAAACTCAGGAAAGACTTGTAGAAGGCTGCCTTGTCGGCCTGTTCAAACACATTAGGAAGGCTCCTTGAAGTAGACCAGGTGGGCAGAAAATGATTGACTGAGAGTCTCTCTGGACATTTTGTGAAGGGGGCAGGAATTTGAACATCAGTGTCCTAAGCACCATGTGGCTCCCATGTGAATTATGTTTTGTTTTACCTGGTAGAGAGAAAAATGCCTTAGGTCATTTCACATCTTGCACATTTATTTTTTGCCTAAAGGAAATAGGAAACTAGTTTCATTCGTTAAACTGCTTCTTTTTTTTCTTTCCAGTGAGTTCGTTTCTTGGTTGAAAGAAATTGGGGAGATAAGCAAACCAGAAGAAGGGGTCAATCTGGGGCAAGCTCTATTGGAGAACGGCATCATCCATCATGGTAAGTATTTTGTATTTTAGCTTAAAATTCTATCAGATGTAATAATGTTAAATTAAGTTAAAAGAAGCATAAAAGAAGCCAGATATGTACTAAAGCTAATCTTTCAATCAGAACTTTGGGAGGTTCCCTAATTGGAGGAGCTTATTTTAACATTTTTATAGATTGCTTTTCATATACTATAGTTTCCAGAAATAACAATACTATAAATCAGTGGCCAACATAAATACATGTATATTTGAAAGAGTTCCTAAAACAAACCTGAGGCAGTTGTGCCACAAAAAGCTTGAGGTAAAAGTTACCCCTGACCAGTCATGTCTGATTTTAGGGGGCGGTGCTCATCTCTGTTTCTTAGCCGAGGGAGGCAGCATTATCCAAAGACATTTCTGTGATCATGTGGCCAGCATGACTATACACTGAAGTGCACAGAACATTGTTAAATTCCCACCAAAGTGGAATCTATTTATTTACTTGCATCTGCATGCTTTTAAACGGCTTGTTGGGCAGGAGCTGAGGCTAGTAATGGGAGTTCATCCCGTTGCGCAGGGCTCAGGACTCAAATTTGGGCTGTCCGTTGACAAATTCAGCGTCTTTAACCACTGAACCATCGCGCCCCTAAATTTGCAATGGTTAAATAAATTCCAATGGGGAGAGCTATCATATTACAAGACTCATCTCTATGTTTCTAAACTGGAGACCTAGATGAAGAGAGGGGGAGGTTTACACTTAGTGGCTCATAAAGTTAAAAATACATATTTTTATAGATGGTATTGAAATACCATCCCTGTTTAGAGTGGTTCTATGAGTGAGATGGCCTGTGTCTAACTATGATAAATAAGTAATTAAATAAATAAATAAAATATTATTTTTAATCGTTTTCTGTAATTTAACAAACTTTAAGGTTAAACCTCTCTTTTAGATTGCAAAATGGAATAATGCATTTGGCATTGTAGTTCTTTATGCATATTCCTCAGTAATAAATTCCATTGTGTCTCATGGAGTTTATCAGAAAAATAGGGACCAAAAAATGCAGACTAAATATGTATATACCAAATATCTAATTTGAAGAAATGCAGTAGAAGTTACTTCCAGGTAAGCAAATGTGATAATCTCTTCAAGTCTAGTTTGTGCAATATTGAATCAAGCGCTTACTTCACAAGTGCTAACCTTTAACCGGTGGACAAGCATGTGGCAAACTGAGGGACAACAGTATTTGTGCTTGTGACAAAAGGCTAATAACGGCTGAAATTTAACAGTGCATCATCCAAGATGACTTCAGTCTAATTTAGTATTGCCCAAAACTTATGTGGATCAATCAAAATCTTTTTTGCAATTACTTTCATTTTTTGACATGGGGATCTAAAAAAAAAAATCAGTGTTACTGATCTCTTCATACATTATGTTTTTGCGTAGAGTGGTAAAATTTTATGGCAAAGCTAAAATAATAGCATATAGCTAAGGATTCAAACCCTATTAGGATTTTTTCCTTTGTTTCCTGTGCTGATCAACTATTGTAATACATTGCTCGCATCTTGTGGGATACACATTTTTAGATCTAAGCAGCAGATGTTTACATACATATCAAGATGTGCCATTGAGCAAATGAATATGTTGAACAGATGCATTTGCTCACAGAGCCATAATTTGTTTTTCCTCTCAGAATGCCCATGGGTAGCATAATCAAAATCTATTTCTAGTGTGTGAAATAACTCTCCAGCGGTGTGCTGGATGGGCAGGATATTCTCCTTCAACAATGAGACCCAGAACCTGTTTTTCTCCTGCTGCTTCCCAATAACAGTATCAGTTTCTTACTTAAGCAGTAGGATTTCCTGCTGCATCCTTCAGGTATTCAAAGCTGGAAAATTAACTTCAAAGTAATGAGGCATTTTCTTCCTAAAGAATATGAGTCAACTTAATTCCTATGCAAACTCCCTGAAACAAATTTTAATGGGGGAGTTCTATTAAATTTGACAGAGTTTTGATAATCTCTTTGTATTAGTACACTAGAAATGTTTTTTTCTAACAGTGTCAGTAGACCAATAGTTTGTTTTTGTTGGTCAAACATGTACAAGATAGTAGGTATAAGTATAAACATAAACATGAACAAAGGAAGTAAATACAGGTAAATGGGAACAGTATACAGGGGCGGTGGGCACGCTTGTGCGCTTATGCATGCCCCCTTTATGGACCTCTTAGGAATGAGGTGAGGTCCACAGTAGACAGTTTGAGGCTGAAGCTACAACGGGATCTTAGCGATTGATAGGATAAAAAAAATAGTCAGAAGCAACATATAGGCCGGTGATGGTGAACCTAGGGCACGCGTGCCGGTAGTGGCACACAAAGCCATTTCTCTGGACATGCTGTTGCCCATTGCTCTTCCAGGTTCCGGCGCTCTCCCATGTGTGCGCACGCTCCCATTTCGGCACTCAGTGCTGAAAAGGTTCACCAACACTGGTATAGGGAATAAACTACATATGTTTCCTAGAGTTTCTAGTATCCTTCTTGCCTTTATTTGGTAGGCCCTGCGTTCTTTCCAATAAGAAAATCTCAAACTGCAATTATTGGAATAAGTAGTTCTTCAGCTTCTGTTAGTGAGAAGGGTGTTGATCATGTCTGAATTTGCCTTCACCAATATAAAGTTCAAGCGTATGCTGACGATCTCATGTTCATATTAGAAGACCCATTAAAATCAGGAGAAAAAATATTGGAAGAAATAGATAATTATGGAAAGGTGGCCGGAATGAGGCGAGGATAGTCTTCACACAATACTGGAAAGCAGAGGAGATACCCAAGGAAGAGACAATCCTCTATAAGATCTTAGATTGTGCTGAATTGGATAAATTAACTCAAACACTGAAGGGAAAAGAGGATAGACAGTTCTTCCGAAGCTTGGTATACTTGGTTAGATAAAAAATTAGGAGAGCAAGAAAATCCAGATGGTTCAGATCAAAAAAGGAAATAAATATATATAATTGAATAGATTTGATAATGTTATATTATATGATTAAGAAGGGAAGATCATATATTTAAACCAATCGTCTTTCAATAGTGTTATGTATACCAATTAACAGCGTATATACTATACTATACATGTTTTGTATATATTGTTTGATAATATGTATTTGTTTTTTAACGATGTGTATTTGTAAATATATATTTAAAAAAAAATGAATTTGCCTTTCCTGAATAGAATATTGCTTTATAACCACAAAAAGCTTGCCTTGATAAAGTAGTGTGTGTTCTCTCTCTGTGTTTCAGCCAAAAGACCTAAATTATACAGTATAGACAAAAATGAATTATTAGAACAAAGGTATTCTTCTGTCTGCAAACTTTGAATTTTACAATTCACTTTACCATACCCCACATATATCTGCTAGAGAAATGGATGTTCAGATACATAACTAGCAAAGAAAATTGAAAAAAAAGTATGTTGATTAGAGGAATCAATGCATTTTTGTACATTCTAAAGCCAGAATGTACAAAACAAATACACAGTAAACTTTCACAGTGTATACTTTCTATAGATGCTGTATGAAATACAAACGAGAAGCTCACAGTCCTTAGGGATGGCAGCATTAAACTTACGTTTCCTCTATTTTTTCTAAAGAACCCTCCTAGAGTTTCTTCAGTGGTTGAGGTCACTAAACAGCTGATTAAATATGTATGTATATATGTATGTATTGGTATGTATGTGTGTGTGTATGTATGTATGCATAACATGTGTTAGAACTAGAAAGAGTTGGGAAACATAGAATTTAAAAGTCATAATGAGCAGAGTTTCTTACCGATCCACGCTGATAGCACAGAGATTGAAAATGGAGGCAGTGCATAGCATAACATCCATGGTCATCAAGGCATCGCATAGGACTGGGCCCAAAGACCAAACGCCTCCCTGGAACTGAAGAAAAATCAGTGAATGCATTCAAAGTTCATACTTGAGTGTTTCCCTTCACTATATTCTTTAGCTACAATTCTCGCTGGATTCTCAGGTTGTGGCTCGGATACTTTTCTTTGAGAAGATCCTCTTCAATGGCTGACACTATCAAGAGGGTTGCCAGGTTGCAATCAGGCATTCAGAGTTGTAGCTCTAAAACCAGCAATCAAGTGGTAGTGGTGGGTGAAATAGCTGCATCTCCTCCCACACATGCCTGTCTCAGGGCAATCATTCAGTCTTCTTTGTTGCTATACATCATACTAGGAGGCTTACATACTGAAACAAGTGAGGGGAGGAAAGAGATAGATGGAAGAAACAGGAGGGGGGAAAACCCTGAAAATCAAATATCCAGAATGTGGTATAAAACAATTTTATTCCCTGGACCATGAACCACTATGGGTATCAAGTGTTGTAACTCAGAAGGGGAAAGATTTCTCCAGAGGAGTCACACATAAGGCCAGTACAAAGATAGCTAAAACATTTGTTTTTATCAGTAGCAACTGTACCACATCTTTATAACCAATAGTAAATACCAAATCATTTGATGATAAAAGCATTCTAGAACCTTCCATTATTACTGTAAATATGCACTGGTACTGTAGTCCTCTATCTGTTTGTAAAATCTTGGATTATAATAGGAAGAAAGTAAATCGCAAAGCCTTGTGCTAATATCACTTAATCCTCACCCTGTTTTGCTATAAATATCAGCTAGGAATGATGTCAAGAGAGGTGGCTTAGTTACACCTTATAAACTGTAGCTTCATCATTTCTTAATTTTCAATCTGATTGAGGGGTCAGGCTAGGAGAGGGCAAATGCCTCCATATAAGCACACATTAACTGCCAGAAGATTAACCAGCTATGACCTGGGATTCCCCAGAAGGCCAGGAGCAACTTTTCTAAAATAATAATAATGATAAAAAGACTTAAATAAAGTGAGATAACTGTCAAATTTGCTCCTTACTTCATTTATTTCTGACAGCTTAAGCAAGCCACAATGGGTTGTAATAATGATAATAACAATGTCAAGCAGTTTAACAACATACTGCAAGGAGGTGAAATTGAAGATTGGTTAATATCTGGCAAAAGCTACCTAATAATAAAAGATCCAATAAAAGGGGCAGCACCAGGCAACTACAGGCTAAGTACCTGCTTACCAACAACTTTCAAATCGCTAATTTGTTGGTGGCTGATGCAGTCCAACAGCATCTAGTTGAAAATAATCTTTTACCTGAAACTGCCTGAACAGCAGATGAACAAAAAATCAACTCCTAATTGACTGGATCATTTTGGAAAACTGCAAGAGAAGGAAGACCAACCTAAATGTAGCTTGAAGTTGGATTGATTACAAAAAGACATTCAATTCTCTGCTATATGATAATGGATGATTAAGTGTCTAGAAATCATAGGAGTCAGTAGTCTTTGGAGATTCTCAGTCAACCAGGTCATGGTTGTCCCAAAGGTGCTTTTTCAAAAGGCAACTGGACTTTCTGGTTTTTCTTTGGAGATGTTTCGCTTTTCATCCAAGAAGCTTCTTCAGCTCTGACTGGATAATGGGGAATGGAAGAGCTGAATTTTTTTTTTGAATGAGAAGCTCCTTTCCCCTTTTGTCCAAGAGGTATCCGACATAGTGCAATTTTTGGATGTTGGTCTTTAACAAATGTAATGTAAAAATGTAATGATTAAAAATATAATATTCATTTCTTACCCAAGCTTAACTCTAGTGAAACCATGACTTTTACTCATGAGAATCAGAGGTTCAGTCATCTTTCAGGGAATGCAAAGTTTGAGATTTCCCAGTTTAAGCATTAGCAGACAACGCACAAGCATGTGATCAAACACACATCTTTCTGTCAAATGTGATGAAGCTAAAACTAAAGGGTGTGTGCATTTAATTATTCTTCTTTATGTCACCATGGAAATGATTATTAAAATAATTAGAATTCACAGTGAGATAATGATCTTATTAGGACTAAACTTATAACATTTTGAGATCTTCTGTTACGGGTTCTCCGCCTCTCCCTCAGAAAAAATAATGAAAGCAGGAAAAGAAAGAAAAGGAAAGCTGACTGGATGAAGCCAGGACCTGAATCTTAAAATGGGATGGAGGAAGACTCACAGGATTAAATAAACTAACTAGCTTTTCTCAAGTCCCTCCAATTTTAGTTCCAACTTAAAAAGGCTGCTTTACAAGGTTGCGGTTGATATATGAAACCATTATAGCACACGATTTTTAATTTTTCCCATTTTGCTGAATATAAAATCAGATGGTAAATCTTTATCAAAACATCAGGTGCTTAACAATCAGAGAGCAAAAACTAAAAAAATCATGTCAATTTTTATATAAGTAAAGATAAGACACTGGGATATATTTTGGGAGAATTTGGCCAAATTATATACTGTCTTTCTGAACCAATCCATTTCAGGTTAGCATATCTTTTCTAAAAAAATTTTTAGCCCCTTTCCAATCTGCCTAATTTGAAGAAAAGAAACAAATGCATTTTTTTCTTCCATCCTTCTATCTCTGTGCTGATGAACAGCTGTAGTGAACTATTCATACTAGTTATTTCCCTTTCAATGGCACAGGAACAAAGTTTTCAAGGAAAATAGCATCAGAAGGATAGCTGTATTAGATCATTCAAACAATATGTTTATCAAGTGATTGAACTTTTTTAGTTCAGATAGTCTGAATCAGATTAACCAAATGGACTGGATTTCTCCTGCATATTGTGTACACAAAATCTAATCACGACTGAAAATAATTAGGCTTATTATGTTGCACAAATCATCATCATCCTAGCAGCTGCAGGGTCTACTGATATCTTGCATCAATACAGCTATTAATTTCTGTCACACATACAGTACATACAGTAAACAAAGGCTACAGTGCTGTATATCCACCTGTTCTCTATGAAGGCCTCCATCTCACTGCTGAATTATAAGGCTCATGTAAAACTGTCCTGCCAGGAAAAAAATGGTTTTGCATTAACTTCCTACCACATTGCAAAGTGAGAGGATAAAGCCACATGGTTGTGATAGCATACTTCCCTCTGCACATTAGCAGGATACGTCTTCTAAAACAATTCAGTCTGTGCTGTTGTAATGTAATTTTTCATAGGGATGTTCATGTGGTTGTATCTTACTCCTGCTGTGATGCTACCCAGGGGGAATTGTTTATTGCCTGTATAAACTTCTGAGTTACCATAGTGAAAATGAGGCAATGGTTGATACACTGAATACCCTTGTTTTTCTTTCAAATTATGTTTGTATGTAATTTTCTGATTGAAATAAGTTAAACATTATTATGATTATGATGATTTTATTAACATGCTAGAAACAGGGCAGGGGGAAATTGACCTTGCAGATCTGTGCTAGAGCCAGGTACCATAAATGTTGACTGTGCTAATATGTGCAATTGTACACAGATCATCTGTTCTGATTTCCATATGACCTGCAACACCTTCTCCTTTAATACAGCAAGAGGTTGCAGTGTCTGAATAGATGAAACCATTTTTTAAGTTCAACTTTTAAAATTATAGTACTCTTTTGCCCCACTTCACACATTTGCTGAGTTTGTTCCTGCAAGGGTTAACTGTTCCTTTTGTTTAGGGATAATTTGTTGAATAAGCCTCCATTGGCTACATCATACATTTTGGAATGTATGGTTTTTATTAGTTGAAATGGTTTGGTTTGCACAAAGTCAAAATTAAAGAAATCATATTTTATCAGGAGTCCTAGTCTTCTTATTTCTCCTCATGACTTAGGGAAACAGAATCTCATTACTTCGTCAGAGAATTTGCTTGCTGCTGCTTTTAATACACATTTCCCTACTAGCCTCGCCCAGCCACAGCCAAGTTACAGAAATCTAATCCTTACATAAGTGTCTGCAAGGGAATTTACAAAAGTGGAGCTAACAAGCTTGATCAGAGTTCTGTCCCTTTGAACATGCATGGACATGACACACATATACAATTGGGAAAGACTTTGCCCATACCAGCCATCTTCAATTATTCAATCCCTCTCACCCAGAAGCCTTCGTTTATACATTATTTGGCAATGCTGTTTGAATGACACGCCACCAATCACTAATGGGAATGGTCCACCAAACTAATTTTGAATTAGCTTTTAACCCTCCTGATTATCTCCTGATAAGAAAGTTTAATGGAAGGCTTCTCATTGTTAAATACTCAGACACTAATACACACACACACACACATACAAACAAACAAACTATTTTGCTACCAAGCAGAGCCTAAAGACACAGTGGCAATACATAAATACACAAACCAACTTGTTGCAAGTATATCTGCTGTCCATTTGTGTGTGTGTGTGTGTGTGTGCTCCCAGGAGCTGAATCCAGTGCTTTTGGGTCGAAGGGAAGAGCCCACCAGAAATGTTTGTTTATCATCATCATACGACAACATTTGCAGTGAAACCTAGTGCAAGGCCAATAAAATATGTACCAACCTGTTTTTCTGAGGAATTTGGAAAAAAAGAAAGGCTGAGGTATATGCAAGAATCACTGTGTTTGACTGAACATAATTCATTTTGATCTTTCCTTGTTTCTTTTTCCAAAGCAAGTAACAGATCAACTATCTTTCATAATACCCATAATGCATACCTAAAAAGTCATCTGCATGGCTGCCAATTCATTGGCACTGAACGTTATTGAAAAAGTACTCAACAAGGATAGATTTTCCAGTCTCATCAAACACAAATAGGCCCTCACTTGACCTGTGTCTAATCATTTTAGTCCAACCCAACAGGCTTACGTCAGCCTCTATAATTGGCTCTAATAGAATTTTGTGACTATATCGGCACCTTCAGTCTCCTTTTCTTGCTAAATTACATGTTATTTTCTATTTAAAATGCTAGGACAACCTTTTTTCTTGCAAGATCCATTATATACTGGATAATAATACCTCCCATTCTTTGGTATCTCTTGTGTGGGGATCTAGTGAAGACCAACATCTTAGGATTCCATCTACAACGTGGCAACAGCATCAATGACAAAGTGCGTGCAAGAATGAACAAAGCATGGCTATGATGAAAGGAGATCTCTGGAGTGCTCTAGAGTGCTCTGGAATCAATGCATGCCAATCTATCTAAAATCAAATGTGTATTGGGTTCAGAATTATTGCCCCAAGATAAGCTGAGTTTAGTTATTTCTGGTTTCTAGTCTCCTGGGTGACATGCACAGAGATTTAAAGTCTCAGTGTTGTTCTCCATGGATGGCAGCATTGGAACTCAGTAGAACTTACTCCCAATATTCTTTTGAGATAGTAAATGAGAATTGAACCACCTTTGGATGGCCACAGACTCACATGGGCAGGCTTAATTTGCAGTGGTTTCTGGGGGATCTGCTTTATTTTTCTAATGTGATAGACTTATTTTGCACTCTGCAACACAATTTTCACCTATTTCCCAACAAAACTGGGGGTGGCAGACAGCTAAGCTTTTAGTGATCATAGTTAAAAGGGATTCTGAGGGCTGTAAAAAATTAATCAATTAATTTTTAAAAATTAAAAGGCTAAAAAACCACAGGTTGCCCATCCCTGTAGGGAACCTTCATTACTTCAGACTGCATTTGTGGTTCACATGCCTAAATCTTCTTTCATGTGTGCTGTTACAAAGCCTGGTTATTCAGTAATCTGCTATTTTATTAAATACAAATTATTGTCACTGTGGAAAATACAAAATCCTCCCTATTATTATAAAAATAGGGTGAACAGAAAGTGCTGTGGAGAGATGAGCCTTCAGCCACCAGGGTATCTCTTTGTTTTCAAATCCCAGTTTCTGCTGAAAGTATCTTCCCTGCATCCTTGTTATCTAGGAAATATTTCTATACTGGAGAATACATTTCATGTGGAAGCCATAAAATACAATTGCTTCTCAGTATATGTCAACCAATACAATACATGACTGGGCTTTTTGAGAGGTGGGGAAGGTGAGCATGAAACACACATGATGACATTCAGAACCCGAAAATAGCTCTGCAGTTGCAGATCATGCTGCCATGGGTAACCTTTTAAAACCTTACATTCTGGGTACAAATATGCATAGATTCAAACCATCATTTTATTTCTTCATGTTTTAGGTACTTAAAAAGCCTGCATATTTTCCTACTCACAAAAGTGTTAATACTTTCTAATTCTTCTGGTGAAGAGCACTGCCCATTCCTTCCAGAGAAATTAATTTCATATTTTTTAGTGTCACAGTGCTAAAAGAAAATTGTACCATACTTTCCTTTAGCAGCTTTAAACTGGTTGAGAAAAACAGATTTTTTTCAGAGAAAGTCGGGATAAGGAGGTTGCCTCAGATCATGCATAATCTGTTCATCAACTGCATTCAACCCATACTGATGGGAATTAAAGTCCAAGGAAATCTGCTGTTGCAAATAAATTCATTTTGTATCTCACAGTAAAATGAGCTGGCACAATATACCATTGTGGCGAAATGGCTAACTGGTTTTAAATTTAGGAACTTTGCACATGGCAATGGCTTGAATCGAGCCAGAAAATGGATAAGGAAGGAAGAAGCAAAATGAAATTGGAAATCCATGCTGCTGTGGCTCTGAAATCAAATAAAAAGGAAGCCAGATGTCAAATGGCCAAATGCCACTAATGTTGACTATGCCAGTACAGGACAATGTACAAACTGAGATTGAAAATATGATTGTCACATGCCAATCATGCTCTTCCTTTTAAGTCTTTTAAGGAAATAGCATGCCTGAATTGGACATTATCACCATGTCTAGCTTACTTTATATGCTTCCTTGACTGCTTAGCAGAATTTGGGATCATCGGTGGTTGTTGAACATTTGAGGGCCTGTTTTATACTGCTCCTTCTGACTGGGCAGTTCAAACTAAATTCCAACAAGGTGTTATGCCTGTTTGGAAATATTTGGCTCTATGCTAGTTCTATCTCTGCAAGGCATCACATCCCACTGGAAGAAACAGGTCTGCTATCTGGGGTTTTATTGTACTTGCAGCTCCTTGTTGAACAGCTGATGGAAGTGATGGCTAGCTAGGAGAACATTTAGCTAGTTTCAGACAACATTCTGGAGGCAGCCTTTCATGGAGCATGATCTCATGCATGAGCATGGTGAGCACGAGCATGATGATGATAAGCACGATGGAGCAACTGTCACTCATCCCTTTCCCTTAGCACAATCAGGCATTTTTAGGATAGAGTGGATAGAAAACATTTCAACAGGTGCATAAGAATCCAAGAATTTTGACAAGTATCTTTGTAGTAGAAAGCCAAAAGAATTCCACAAACTGAGGTATATCCAAAAGGAGTTCTATTTACTGTGAAATCAAAGTCCAGATTCCTGTAGCTCTTTCTTCTACTCACATAAAGCAAAGAACTAGATGTATCTGTCTTTGATGGAATAGACAGTGGCCGTGTTATCTGTTTTGGTAACTGCCAGATTTTGGTATCTGGCTATTTGCCTTTGAATGTGTGAAAATGTTTGATAAAAGGATGATCACATTCAAAAGAGTCTACAACACTTTTTGTACTTTAACAGTTATTATCCAAAAAAGACAACTAGCTTGTGCATAGGTACACAAGGGAAACCACAGTGACTGAGATTCTTGCTTTATACAGCTATCAAAGATGTAGGAACCCACGCCTCTCAATCACATTTTTGTATGCAGGTTCAAAAGAGGAATTGATCAAGCTCTATTTAGGTATGTGCTTACACTGAATAAAAATAACCCAGATAAATATATGTAACAAAAGAAGTATAACTCTTCGAAGTGAAAAAAAAAATCATTTTAAATAAGCATGCTACCTCAACCACAGACTAGGGGGGGCTCTCTATTAAAAAAATTCAAAACATATCATAATTAAAAATGCAGCATTCTAGATTAAAAATATGAAGAAATAAAAATAATCCAGATAAAGGGAGCCAGGAGGCTGTGTGCATGTCAATACCATTTCTTACACCCCCAATTTATCTTGTTTGAAAACAGGAACTTTGCTAGTGAGGACTAAAGTATAAGAACAGAGTGAACAGACAAGAAAACCAGTGGATGGATCATTAAACAAATCAACCAAGTGTTCTCACTCAAGACAGACATGACCAGGCTGAAATTATCTTCAGACACATTATGGGAAGATGCATTATGGAAAAGGCTCTAATTCTGGAAAAGATGGAAGGAAAGAGGAGACCATGACCAGCAGTAAGGTGAATTACAGTGTTGATGAATGCAATTGTTGGAAGATGTGAAAGGACAAGTCAGGGATAAATCATTATTGGGAAAATCATTCTATGCAGTGGCTAGGAGTAAAAAAAAAACACCCAATGAGTGGCACCAATAAATTGATGAATTAAATATCCATTGTTTGTTAAGACCTTCTGGGATAATCCCCTGAAGCCCTTTGATACAGTATACAGTATGTGAGTTCTACAATTTCTCACTCAATGGTGCTATTAAAGTTCTACTTTTCTAAAATAGTCACTTTGTGTTCTGCTATGGAGTGTTCTATAATGTAAATAATGTAAATGAAACTATTTCTATTCATTTTCTTGCAAATGAAAGTAGAAATTCTTTGATCCCTTCATTCAACACCAAAAGATCAGAGATATTGGGAGCATCTAGTTCCATCTTTTTCATTTGCACTGTTTTTATCCTATACACATATAATACTGAATAAATAAATATATAATGGCTTCCTTACATATGTTTCTACAAAAATAACATGTCAAATGGTAAGAAAAATGTATAAAGCTGGTTATTCCTTTAAAATTTACACACACACACACACACACACACACACACATTTTGATAAGTCACCTGCTGTTTGTTACAGATCAGGCTTAACCTACAGGGATTGTGCAGATGGGCATAGCAAGTAGACCCTCGTTCTCCATCTCATGCAACTGAAATTGCACAAGTATAAAATATCTAATACCCTTATTCTACTCCTCACTTTTATTTATTGTTAGATTCAACTGCTCAATTAAACGAAAATTAAGAACCTCCTAAAAATATTTTGGGGATGAAAGGTGTCAGACATGATAAGATTATTCACAGTGATTTCTTCAGAATTAAAATGAAATTTCAGATTTCCAAACTTTCGCACCAAATAAGCCCTTAAATATCAGAGTGTTGAGCCATTTTGCTTCACAAATATTCTGATGTTAAACAAAACATAGTTCTTTTTATCTAATTAGTGAGGAAAGAACTAAGTTGGAGGGTTGAATATAAGCCAGGAAAGGAAGGGTGGCTTCCCAGAAAATTATGATCAACTATCTATGATGTTCCAAATTCCTCCCTCTTGCATGATTATTTTATAATTTGCTCTGTATTCTATAGGTTTTACTCCAGCTGCATGCAATGGGAAATCAAAGAAATTGAAGTTCAACCCCTTTGGAGACTTGAAAATTTGATTCTGTGTACTGGTACAGTTAACACAGTCTCAGATTACAGACATAGTATCTCCATCTTCTTATGTTAACAAAGGGAAATATTTATCCATCTTGGCAAAGGACAGCCCAAATGTAATGTAAGTCATGAAGGGGCAATGAAGCAGAAGGGGCAATGAAGCATCTAGGGCAAAAGATGGCCAGTGCTTAGTCAAGATAAAGATTCCTGAAAACAGAGAAGGGGAATGTTCTGTGTACAGTGGAATCTCAGTTCACAAACGCTTCTGTTCACAACCAAATCGGTTCACAATCAGAAAATCAGCTAAATGTTCAACTTAGTTCACGAGCAAATCCTTGGTCGCAACCAAACTTCCTGAAGACAAAGTAATCTCAAGAGAGAAAACACCTGAAGGAAAGCCTCCTTCCATCGCGGAGGTGGACTCTCCCGCAAAACAGCAACCTCTCTCTCACTCAGAATCGGCCAGCTGAACAGTTTTCTCTGTTGTTCATTGTTTTCTCAGTGTTTGTATTAAAGGATTTTACTGGTACACTGTGCATTCTGTGGCATATTTAACTACAGTACTATATTTGTGT
>JANHGC010003998.1:11282-31116 GCA_027560395.1 Boaedon fuliginosus | reverse complement strand
AAGCTGCCCTGAGACTCTTGGGAGAGCGTGGCCTATAAATCTTATTAAAATAAAATATAAATAAATAAAATACTTTTAATAAAAAAGATTTGAGATCCTAGTCCTTTAATACCCTGGGCTGACACTGACTACCTAAATGCCTTCGAGAAGCTTACAAGCAAGATAGGAATCCAAATACAGCTGTTGGTATTCAGAAACTGCTCTTGTGAAAGGAAAAAAATGTCAGATCTGTTATCAAAACACTGTTTAAATAGCTTTGTATTGCAGAATAGTTTCTTGTGGTCTGGGACAAATTGTCCCCATTTAATCCTATGTTAGGATACCAGAGGTAGGCCTGGTTTGGCTTCCATTTATGCTTAGATATCAACTATATAAACTTCTTTACCTGAACATTGAGAAGTGGTCTTCCTACATTATTATGGCCATTCTTTTTCCATTTGTATTATATTTCCAATTATGAGGAGAGCATTTGAGAAGTTACCGATTCAGTCAATTCTTGACTTGAATGTCACTGTTTTGCAAGGGGTAATATGTGAATCTAAATTGCATTAGTAGCCATGTTTGTGTCACTGTTTGTATGTGCTATTTCTGTAAACAAAGTAGATTCCCAAAGGCTAGTTTAAGAGCAGTGTCAAACAGATGTCACTTTAAAACTCATTTGGGTGTAAAATTAGATCGTAGCATTTATAAATTCACTGTAATAATTTTCTAAGCAAAGAAGCCATGTGGCAGGATGTTAAAATGGGAAAAGGGAATGTTAGGGCATATAAATAATATTGCAATTATAAAGTTGTGAAATAGTGTTGATCAGCACTTCCACCTCTGAACACTTAGCCCATTAAAAAAAGAATTTGCTTATTCTGCACTGATAATGTGTGGTTGATCTAAATTAAAAATAGTTTGAAACTGCTGTATACATATTGTCTAAATTGTGCAACCCAGTCACAAGTTAAAATGGTTTCTGAAACTGTACCCAAGTCTCGAGAAGTGTTTCTTAACTTTGGCAACATGAAGATATATGAACTTTAAATCCCTGAATTCCATGTTGGTTGGGGAATTCTGGGACTTGAAGTCCACATATTTTCAAGTTGCCAAAGTTGAGAAACACTGCATTAGCATTAACCAGAAATCCACAAATACCTAGTGCCTTTCATCCAGAAAAGTTTTGCTATTCATTTCCAATTAGTATCTTACTTTTAACACCACACCCAGGAATAAAACCAGAGATGGAAGGTATTAAGTTGCTTTGTTGCCTTTTTCATCCTGGTGCAGAATGAAAAAGAAAACAAAGAGCACAGGGCAAAGCAACTACTTTAGAAACAAAAGGTAAGCAATACGAAAGTCTTAATTTACCATTCTTTTTCTGAGATCATAAGATAAGGAAAAGGCTAGAAAGAGTATTGATAATTATAACAGCTAATTGAGAGGTTTGGTGCACATAATAGTGTCATCTTAAAACTATTATATATTCTAGACTTACTAAAGATCTGTTTAGTAGTTTTCACAAGGCTCAGTCTTTGTCTTGCTTGGTTTATTGTCCTGGGTATGAATGAGTTGCTAAGCCAAATGAATCTACTTTATCCTATTGCTATTGAAAGTTCCAGGCCATAATTTATCCAGCATGTATATAGTTGGAAACCATGGAGATTTGTCCATGTATAGACCAGGAAGTGGAGCAGAAGTCCTGTCTGTGTATTCCAACCCCTTGCTTAGCAGACAGAGTTATCCGTCTTACCTCCTTTGTTCCTTTCTATATTAACTTTGCTGGGCAAAGTTCTCTAATGAAAAGAAAGGAATTTTCAAAACTCATAAATAAGCCTTCTCTCCAAACCATTGATTAGTTTGACTTAGGAATCCAAGGAAGGAAGGGACTTCAAGCCAAGGGCAACATACCATATTTTTCCATCTATAAGATACCCCCATGTATAGATGCCCCCATACTCTTCATACCCAAAATTCAGAAATCAATATTTTAAACATTAAAAAGAAGACATGTACTGTATTTTTCAGAGTAAGACATTTGCTTACCATTACTGGTATTTATTTTTTGTTTTCTGACATTTTTATGGGCTCAGAACACTCCAACATTATTGCTTCCTGTCACCCATGGACACTAGCTACAGTCTCTCTGCAGCATCAGCTGACATCAATTAGGAAAGGAAACCGGTTAGCTTGTTTCTGGAATTAAAAGTTTTGCTCGTGAAGCTAGTTTGCAGAGATAAGGTATCAGCCATTTCGCAACCCCAGTTCTCCGCACTCCCCCCTCCTCCGGTGTATAAGACACCCCTCCATTTTTAGGGAAATAGTTTTAAGGAGATTTCCATCTTATACATGGAAAAATATAGTACTTACGAATATCCACATTACTGACTGTTCCAATAAGAAATTGTGAATTTTAGAGAGGGCCAGGAACTGCAACTATGCAGTATCCATGAGCATTTTTTCTGGTATGATTGAGGAATGAGAAAATATCTTCAAGTTCAGTGGAACAGAGGGGAAATGTATTCCAGTGGGAGTTATCTTTTGGTAAAGAGAGGAAACTACACTAATAAACTTAAAATTGCCCAATTCTTGTTGGAGAGGTTCATGTGAGCTGCTTGCCATATGGAACTGAGCCTATACAGTTCCATTCCAAGTGGCCACCCACACAAGTGGTTGAGCAGATAAAATGGGGGTCTGGCACCAAAATAAATGTGTTTCTTTTTTTTTCTTCCGCTTTCTTCTTCTCAGCCAAAAACACCTATTACATCATTCCTAGAAATATTAGCCTGAATACAATGAAATCATATGACTATATGTATTATTTTAAGCAGCTGTTTCTCATGGGGCACACAGGCACGATATTTCATATTTCATTGTATTTATACCCTATTAAAACTGATCTTTGAGAACTCTAAGTAAGGAATCATTATCCTTCAGTAGGTTCTGCTGCCTCTTATTCTGATATTTTATGGTCTATATAAATCAAAGCCAGCTATAGATGGCTTTGATTATATTGGTAGTAAAAGAAAGCCTCTTCGTAGAGACAACTGGCTGCAACTGTGTACTGTTAAAAACAGCTCCTTTATGAGATTCTGGTCTTTGTCCTCTCAAAGCTTGAGGAAGACAAAAGGTACTATATTTAGGAGTGAATGGGATTTAAGTAAAGGGAGTCCTGCTTTAATTACTTCTACTGTTTCTTTGTAAAGACTGCTCTGCTCATTTGGGAACTGGGACCTAGTTGTGGTAGGATTGTTTGAATTACGATTTGCCCAGGGTATAACATTTATCTTTTCTTGTTACTAGGGAGACTGTCAGACCAGAGAGGATGCTGTGGCACTGGGAGTCGGGCTCTGTAACAATGGTTTTATGCATCATGGTAAGCCGTTAATTCCTCCTGATCCTAACCAATTAACAAGGATTTAACTTTCTTTAACCAACAAACGAGGTCAATTTTATGACAGACTTTTTTTAATCAAGCACGCTCTGGATTCCATCTTCTGGAATCACGATCTTCCCCCCCCTATATTTTCAAGATAATAGTAATTGCTTTCAGTAGCTACTAAACCTGGACTGTTAGGCAACAGACAAGCCCAGTTATTAGTTGCTTTCGTTCTGTGTAAAAATAGTAAAATTCTGGTAAAGAATCTTTTTAGGACGAGAGCTACATTTGAAAAGCAGAAGTGGTCATAGTTTAAATTTGGTGAAGTCAGTGGGTGTCTCCTAGTGAGGGAAGCAGGTTAAAAGCTAAATCCTAGGTTTAATAGGAGACAGAAGCAGCACAAAATCTCACCAGATCCTCTTGGTGATGGGAAAGTATCGCTTTCTTAAAATTAGATGTTTGGAAACAAACTTAAAGAAAGGCCTTTACCCATCAGTTTTTCACAAATCAGTCTGCAAATGCTAGATTTCCCTGATAAGAAATATATTTGCAAATAAATTACGGTTCAGATGTTTCATTTCATAGAGTCGGCAACAAAGAAGAAGTGTAACACTGAGGATGAGAATTATATTCCCTCACTTGCTATTCCATATATCTCTCTGTCTGTCTGTCTATCTGGATGTGTGCAGGTCACAAATCAGCAAGAAAGTGAGGCAAGAGAAACAAGGAAAGAAAATGAAAATCCTTGTATGTTAAATGGAACTTGTACAGAAGCGAGCAATAAAAGAAGAGAGGTTTTAGCTCAGCTATAATACGATTCATTTAGCTTTGGCTTTATATATTGCATGAACCTAGCCTTTGTGGTATGTAAACCACATTTTACAACTTAATGTGCTTTTCAAGCCCTGCCAACTGAGGTTAAGTAAATGATGGTTAACCAACGTATGGCTTTGTGTGAACCTAGTCCAATCTGTGAAGATTTGAGAGTAGTTGTGATAGAAGGCAACCAGTCCATTTGTTGATTATTTTGTTTAAGAAATAATTCTGAAACAGCCATCAGCCTATATAGTTCATTTATTTTTCCATACAAAATGAATGAATAAATCAATATATAATGAAAAAAATTAAATCACAATTTATTAAGACATATATTTATGGCTGAAAGGACAAATTTAGCACATTTGAAAAGTACATTAAAGATAGCAGAGTAAAAAGTAACGGCAAAAGTAATAACATACATTCACAATAGAAGTCTAACCCTATTTAAGCAAGAAAAACTTCCATACCTGTTGTAAACTTTGCACCAAAGCAAATATAAATATTTAAAATATAGTTTTAAAGGAAAAAAATTGAAATAAGAAACACACAAAACAATTAAAAGTCTACAAGTATTGGAGATCACACTTGGCCAATAAACCTATTCTATTCTGCTCTGCTCTGTTCTGTTCTGTTCTGCTCTACTCTACATGGAGTACAACAAAGGAAAGTTAGAAACTAGTATTTAATAATGTTTAGTAGTTTTTTCTTTTGTATATTTTATATATTTAGTAAATTCATATTAGCTGCCCAATTTATGTACTTGTCTCATCCAGCTCAGATTAAATTCCTTACATCATTAAAATTATTTAATGTACTTTGTTTTTTATTGTTAATGTCTCACCACCTGAGCACATGTCCTGAGCACTAACTCTACAATCTGGTGCTATAATTCCTTATATAGATAGTATTTTTCTGAATCATTTTTTTTCTTTTTCCCCTTCTTTTACATGCTTGTGTTAATTTTTTCTTATCCTTAAAAATATTTTTAAAGGGATTAAAAATATAAACAATAAATAGCATAACCCTCCCTCCAGAACACAAACTTATCAGGGATATTATTAGATAAGAGAAGTAGATCCAAGGTTTCTCTGCATATTGATGCCTTTCAGTGAGCAGCAAAGGCTCCACGAAATGAAAGGGAATTCTCTCACGCACATCACAGTCTTTCTTTTCTTTGTTTGCTATGCAATAAAGTCGAACTACAGGAAGACACAATGGCCTCAGATTATTCTGGCATCTTTTCAGGCAGCTTTAATTAATGTAATTTATTTTCCACTTCTCTTTGTATTCTCGCCCCGATAACTATTGTATTCTTGACATTTGAAGGAAAAATAGGAATAAGAAACTGATTTAGGAAATACAGAGAGCATTTTCTAGAAAGCCAAATTCTCTAGGAAGCCAAATTCTTTGAACCTGCTCTTGAGCAAACTGGTGTTTATTCTCTTATAATGTTCTTTTCGAATGAGCAGAGATACTTCATAAGCATGGCTTTATGCAGCATGCCATATGTATATTTTAATAATAAACCAAAGGCCCTTCCCCCAGAGAACTGCACTTTATTAGTGGGATGACCACTTACATTGTTTTTGAGGTTATAAGACCACTGATCCAGTTTACAGCTTTTCTCTGTAGCCTTAGGCAGGGACATTTCCAATTTATGCTGTGTAACCTAATTTATCAGAGGTGCTGGCAGGCCTTCTGGTGAATCATCTCCTCTATTCTTACAACATGTGCAGCCATCCCTGTATTGATAGTAGCAGGAACAAAGTGCATGGGTACAGGCCCTAAAGGTTTTAAGGCATCAAAGTAGACATCAACATGGCCTTACAGGGCTGTGGATGTTACCATTTAACTGGTGCTGGGGTTGAATGCTGGGAACTGAAACTTTTCTGTCTTTGTTTACTTTTGGTTCAATTTCCCTCATTTGTTTTGGACTCCCTGCATCAACTTATTATATTTCATTTATTCAGGTTTTTCCCAAGCTTATTGATGGCAATGTTTGAGATGACTGAGCACCTATATTTATTGCTGAACATGAGAAATAGAGAAAATAAATTGGACCTATTCTATGTCAACCTATTGTGATTTACCATAACAGGAGTTAGATTGTAGTCCCCATAATTTGCAGTTCTAAGGATTAGGACAATGATAGTTCAACATTTTTCTGCTTTGGAAGGGCTACTATTATGTCAATATGGAATGTCTAATGAAATAATTGCAAGAAAGGGCAACGTGGTACTTATTTTTCTGCCTTCAAGTCAAACTCTTGGCCACCAAATGGCAATTTTGGCAAGTCCATGAGGTTTTCTTGCAATATGTCTATGGAGAGTCTCAATCATCCAGATCATGGTTGTCCCAGAGGTGCTTTTCCGAAAGGCAAGTGGACTTCTTGCAATATTTTTCAGAAGTGATTTTCTATTGATGTCTCCTTAGATCTAAGAGACAGAGACTGGTCCACGTTAGCTTCATACCTAAGGCAGGACTAGAACAGGTAGCTTCAGGCCCAGTGTCTATAACCACACCAAACTGACTCTCCTTACATGATACAGAAATTTTGTCAGAACCAGTTCAGTAAATCTGAATAAACTATAAAAATGGGTGATAAGCAATGCACCTGCTCATTCCTTTTATATATTTTCATAGATAATACTATTTCTGAAGCTGTTAGTATGTGACCTCCATATTCAAACTGGGTTGACGCATTTCAGACAAGTAAATGACTTTAAAAGTGCTGAAGGAGAAGAGCTGCAGCTGAGGAGTAAATTTAGCACTATGTCCATTTTCAGTTTTTCATGGAATGGGCTGGCCTTTGGAAACCTCACAATGGACCTATGTTTACCAATTGGAATTTTTCCAAGCCATGGATGAAAAGCAGCCGTTGTTTTGTGTCCTCCCTTGGATATTTTAGATTCTGTGTCAGCAGTGTGAAAGCCAGGCTCCTGGCTAGCTGCAGGGACACAGTGTCAGACATGATGCAAAGAGAACAACTTTTTCCCATTGGGGGCTAGCAGGACACAAACCATCAATTTATAGAGTTTGAAAATGGGGAGAGAGATAAGGAAAGGGAAGGAACTGATTTAAGCCAAACACTTGCTTTGAACATTGTGTTTATGTTGGAGGAACCCTGTTAATTTCACACTGAGATTTTCTCTGTAACTACAGTGTCAATTGTCTATTTTCCAGAAAGAAACATTGTTCATTTGATTTGACTTTTTTAAAAAACTTTTTTTTTCACCCAGATAGGACAAAGCACATGTTTCTGGAAAGCTTTTTCAGAGAATTATGTCAGGATGTAACGTAATGCCTTTCAATGTTCATGCACATAACCCGAAGTTTAGCACCTAACCCTAGACATTTAAGAAGGACATTAAAGACTCTTTAGAAACAATACAGAGCTATATGGTGTTCCTGTTGGTGATTTGTTCATAGACCATTACTTTAAGATTGCAATGGCTGAGATTAATTTAAGACTATGACTATACTTGTAGATTTCATGTAGATTTATGAAAGTAATGGCATGTTTTCCTGCTTCCCACTTTTGGGTCTCAAGTACTGGAGAAGAGTGAATTCAGAGATGAGTCTCAGTATTTCCGTTTTCATGCTGATGAGGAGATGGAAGGTACAAACTCCAAGAGTAAGCCTCTGCGAAATGACTTCAAGCTTATTGAAAACATCTTAGCTAAGAGTCTGCTGGTAAGAAAAATCAATCCAGACAAATGCAATCAATTCTAACCAAAAATCTTGTAATTCTGACACATTATGTGCCAATTAATCTGTTGTAAATAACGAAAATCTCATCTCTGGGCTCTGCTAGAGAGAGATTTTCAAGTGTATATCTCTCTAAGGAAAAAAAATTGAATGGATATTTTGCATAAGGTGAGGACTATCCTATTAAAGGCTTTACTGCAGGAACCAAGAACAATTGTACACTTTTCCATAGAGGAAAAAAATTGGATTACTTGGCCTATGGGAATTGACATAGGAGACCTGGTCATGGGAAGAGGCAGAAATTAACTTTTGGATCTGATTAAATTTCCTATCACTGTGGTTTAGGTATGAAGAAACAATGACAGTTGTAGACAACGTATGCCACTGATAGTTGACTTCTAATATCTAAACTAGCTTATCTAAAAAAAGAGTTAACTTTCTTTTTCTTTTCTAAACCAGGCCATTATCACATGCATAAATTTGTTAAATATGAACTGGCTTGTACAACAATGCTTGGTGCTTTAAGATTTATAAACAGACTTTTATTAAAAGTTATAACTACTGAGTAATGATTCTTCAGTTGGATGAAATATTATTCTACAAATCTGCTAAATTGATGAGAATCTAGATGGATATAGAAATATATATTAACATTAATGAGCTGAGATTACATTTAATACTAATTTTGTGGAACTCTGTTTTGGATTTGAAGGAAGTTTAAAATTAAAGGTTATTTATGTTGAAATTGTTTTATATTAAGTATATCACCAGTATGTCATATTTATAAACGTTTTTCTCTGGTTAACATCCCAACAATTCAGGTTTGCTGAAGGCTTATCCACATGAATTCTGTTGAATTATAATCATAACTGGAAAAAGAACAACAACAAAAAACATTTGGTGCATTTTCAAACAATTCTGAAATCTTCCCAAATAAAAATCAAGTTGATGAGTTTCCTCATTAGATCCAATTGATTATAGAATTTAACAGCTAATAACTACTGTTTGTTCAGCATCATTGTAATTTTGAACAGTTGCTAACAAATGGTTGTTAAGTGAGGACACCTGTAATTAATTACCAGGGAAAACAGTCCTTCATCCAAAGAGCTTAGTTTAAAAAAGAAGGCTTTTGCAGGAAGTGATGTTTTCTGATATAATTTGGATTAAGAACCATCCTAATCCTTAATTTGATTAAGACGCTGTACAAACATGAAATTATCATGCCTACCATTAGTTTAGCTCTCAGCATCTTTATCCTTTATCTGATCTGTATGCCAGTCACTGTCTTGAAGGCACCAATTATACATACTGAGCTGAAACAAGAAGTGATTGAAACTGCACTTTTACTAGTATGGATGCAGTTTTCCTTAACAAATAATCACTTCAGTAAAAAATTCTCCATCATTCAGGAAAAAAATAAGTAAAACTGTATCATTAAAGGCTAAAGAAGAATATGATTCTCCTCTAAGTTTTTAGTTTACTAATTTTGTAATGGAAAGAAATGAATATTTTGTCTTCAGGTTGTGTATTAAAGATTTTATTTTTTTAATGTTGTTCCAAGGTTCTTCCAGAAGAGGATGACTATGGATTTGACATAGAAGAAAAGAACAAAGCCATTGTAGTAAAATCTGTTCGCCGGGGTTCACATGCAGAGGTAAGCACTTCTGATTTGTAACTATTTCCTCCCAAATAAATCTGCAGAGTTTCATATGTTTTTTAAAATGGTAAAACATGTAGTATCTTCTATAAGCCCTCATTCATTAAATTGCCTTTGTGCACTGAAAGGTTTGCAACCTCGGATCTACCATTTTTGCAGAAAAATTCAGTAAAATGCTTTCAACTTAGTACACTCCAGGTATGTTGGGGCTAAAATTCTATTCATTTCCCAAACACCAAGCCTTCATATATGAAAGGCATCAGGTTATGAAAGTTGGTTGAAGTAATCAATAAAAGCCCAGAATAATGTACTCTTTTGCAAATGTGACGCTATTTGCTATGAATCTGTATTTTGATCTTCAATCATTGGAAGTGGTTTGCCTTTTTTCTCTGCAGCAGAGCGATTAATATCTTAGGGGAAAGGATTAAGATCAGGAAACGAGAATCAAATGAAAGGGTTAACTCCAAAACCCACCTACAGAGCTATTTCCTCATTAAATTAATAGCCTTCATAATTGCTTTGAAGTTAAAAATAAAATGCTGCAAGAGTTCCTGATCACCAGTTTTCCCTAAAATGCTGATAGGACTCTTGACTGGAAATTAAAATACTATATATGGTATTTGTAATCATTTTCTAATGATCAGAATACTGATAATTATTGATCGGGGAAGAGAGGCGGGGTGTAAATCTAATTAAATAAATAAATAAATAAATAGTTGAGAATATACATGCACAGCGAGCATATTGAGATAAGAAAGGCTCCCTTGGATCAAATTTAACTCAGGATGATTATATGGACATGTTTATGTACCATAGTTACTTAAACAACAGTGCGGAACTTGTTGGCTATTGCCCTCTTCCATTTTTTTCAACTTTTCAGTCTAGTCTCCCAACTCTAAGACTGCCTAATGATCTACCGAACAGCAGGTCTGATTTGCTTATCTTTTGAAGTTCAGACAAGATCAGCAAAGTGCTGACACCTGCTGGATTTACACTGAAGTGGTGGAAAACAAAAGTATGGAATGAAATTTAAGGGGCAGCATATGTTGAATGTCTCAGCAAGTAAGACCATGAGATAAGATGAGATGAGTTGAGATGAGAACATGTATGGGTGATGTTCATTGAGGAGACAATAAAGGTGGGAAAAAAGCCCTCTTTGATACCAGCAGTACTAGACAATAAGTGAACTTGTGCGGTATAACTCTGGTCTAGCTGTATATTTGTTTATTTTATATCCTCATATTGCTCAGTAAACCAAGGAATGTTGAGGGCTGCCTACAATCCAAGGAAGGACTCAGATGTTATGTCTATACACAAAATACAGAATATCAAATAACAGTTGGAAGGGACCTTGGAGGTCTTCTATTACAAGCTCAAGCAGGAGACCCTATACCCCTGTTGGCAAACCTATGGCATGCGTGCCCGAAGTGGCACACAGAGGCCTCCCTGCGGGCATGCAAGCTGTTACCCCACGCACATGCACACACGCCTCCATTTTCAAAACATTTGCGTTTTGAAAAAGGCCCTTCCACCTGCCCTGGCTCTATAGTTGCTTTTCTTCCTTCTTCCGAAGTTGTTTTTCAGAAGAGGAAAGTTTGTGTGTGGATGTGAGGGGCGTGTGTGCATGTGGGGTGTGTGTGTCACACATGCATGGGGGGTGGGCACGCACGTGTGTGCACTTTCAGCACATGAACCAGAAAAGGTTCGTCACCACCGCCCTATACCATTCCAGACAAATTACTGCCCCAATCTCTTCCCTTAAAAAAGTGATGGACCACCCACAACTACTGGAGGCAACTTGCTCTACTGATTGATTGATCTCACTCTCAGGAAATTTCTCTCCACAAGTGTAATTCTTGCCTTGCCATCAAGTGCTTTGGAGACTAGGTTGTTCCCCCTGTTCTGTGACATCCCCTCAAATATTGGAAGACTGCTATCATGTCACCCCTGGTTCTTCTCTTGGTTAGACTAGACGTACCCAGTTTCTGCAAGTGTTCATCATAGGTTTTAGCCTCCAGACCTCTAATCATCATTGTTGTTCTTCTCTGCACTCTTTTTAGAGTCTCAACATCTTTTTTGTATTGTGACCAGAACTAGACACCGTATTCCAATTCCATAAAAGGGTTGGGAAAAAACTAACCGTGAACACCTGGATTTCATGAGCTTGGGGAAGTGTAACCTTTGCTATGAAACCTAGCTAAATTATTTGTTTGACTCTCTTTGAAAGAATGTTTTTTTAACTGATGTAAACATTTCAAATGCTGAACTAAACCCTAGGTAGACCCCCTCCTTGCAAAGGTTACTTGACTATTTCTCCCATTGGTCTCTCACTAAAAAGTAGATGATTAGGTGATGAGATGAATTATTCTCATGTAGAAGGAAGGAATTGCTGTCCAGACCTGCTTAGTTTTTCAAGGGTGACATTCTGCCTCCCAAGCAGTTTGCTTAAAATGATTGTGCTTGTCCGCATTCTACAACCTATTATCCTGAAGAAAGACTGAACTACAATTCCTATCTCTAGATATTGGCCACGCTGAGTGGGAATAATAGGAGATGTACTTCAATCCATCTAGAGGTCATTTGGCTGGAGAAGATTGTGCTTGATTATCTATTTTGTCATGATTGATGGTATCTGCTGAGAAAGTATTTTAATAGCTGAATTTCTCAATAAACCATTGGCTGACAAATCATTCTTTCAGTTTCATAGGACAGTCTTGGGAACAGAAAAGGCTATAGTTTGGACTACTATTTGGCAAGTGTGTTTTTAAAAAAGGGTTAAAAAACCTTCCAAAAACCTTCTTGCTTCCTTTCCTTAAATTTTTGCTATGAACCATTGGCTGAATTGTCCATGACTTGAAACCTTGTTACAATATTTTATTCAATTCATTCATTGTCTTTTGATATTACAAAGCATCAAGCAAAAGTACCAGCTAAGTGGGTATAAATCATTGGTTAAAACCCCTGGTGGCTTGACGCTCTCCAGATTGAAGACTGGGAGCTATAACATCTTGGTGAAATTTATGGGATTGTAAAATGCCACATTAAATAGTGTTTATTGACACTATATGACTAATAAGAGAAATAAGATATGGACTCATTTATATAGTATTTTGTACCTCAGGCAATTCAGGAAACATATTTGAAGCCCAGTAGAAATTAGAGAAAATATAGGTGGTTGCATAATTGCATATTATATTCTGGAATTATGATTGTTTTGCATAACTGTGGTTATGGTAACCATGAGCCAGGAACTTATTTATGACTGAGAAAAATTTTAGGAATGTAGGTTTTTTTCTCTAAAAATCCCAACATTTTTTTAGAAAACCTTGATCATTGTTGGTATCAAATACTACATTTTAAAAAATACTCCACATAGAATTCATACTGCTCTGAAGTTAATTGAGGTAATTTTCTGAGAAACTAAGTAAGATGTAAGCATATACTTGACCGGGAATTCTGTTCTTGGAGAAAGGGACACCTTTTAATAATAAATATAATTCTTATTTATAGAAGAAAAGTCACACAAAATATTACATTTGTCATAAGGATGAATATTCTTTCAATAAGACTTCAAAAGTGGACAGTTTTCCCTGTAACCTTTCTGTAGATCTTTTTTAAAAAATCCATGCAAATTTAGCACTCTTTCTGTTTATTGAATGTTATTCCAAATGTGTATCGACTTAAGTAAGGCTGTCTCTATAGATGACTTTTCTTGTGCTTCCACAATGAAGTGAATCACTGCAATTATTAAGTGCATTTATAAATGTCATTTATAAAATTCTTTAGTAGAGCCAAAATAATTCATAATTTTTAGTAATGATTCAGTATTTGCAATAACATATGGTAACATTATTATTATCCTTATATTCCAATTAAGTGCTCAAGCCTATAAAAAGTCAGTTATTAAATTTATGGGGAGGGAAAAGTATCCCGATCCAAAACTGGATCACTCCTAATTCTTCTCCAATAATCTAGAAACCTCTTTCCCTGGAAACTGAATACCTTACCTTTTTCAGGCTTTTGGATTCATATTGCCTTGTCAATAGATGCTTTCAACTCTGGCAAATAGTTAGCTCTGTAGATGATTGACTAAGTCTAATTTGATGGAATTTATTTTGATATTTCATCTTTGCGTGTCTCATTCTAAATACAGTCACAGGCTGTCAAGATGAACAAACAAACCAAGGCGTTTTTTCCCAAACATGTTTACTTCTCTGCTTTGAGGAAACATTTGACAACCAGCTGTCTGAAAATTAATTTAATTGTATCTAACAACTGTTCAAGCTATAGTATGTCCATGCAAAAGCTCACATAGAAAGACAACATCTGGCTAACTATACCTGATTATTAGGAATTGAAACAGGGAATACAATAACTATCTCAATTAAATGCATCATTTTAAATTTGCTGCCACTTTTTGAAATTCCAGTTTGTGTCTAAATTTATTATACACTTATGCTTTGTTCCTTATTTACTAAATGTATGGTTGTGCACTGGTTCTTTTGTAAATTGTTAAAAGTTATCTATAGTATTGGTAAGAAGATAGCAGTAATTCTGGTAAATAAAAAAATTAATTGATACCAAACTTAAAATGAAACTTAGATTTTGGTGTCTTTTCCGTTGTACACCCTTGTAGTTTTCTTCTCACTAGATAAAGTCTCATTTGAGTTGAGTTTGCATCCTGATGAATTCATGGACATGTCCTTGAGGTTTCTTTAGAAATAGTATGAAAGTAATTTTGCAATGCTGATTTCCAGAATTTATTTTCTGGCATCACATTCTTAACCCCCAGCCCTAGCATTTCTTGGTAATCTTCCAAATAGGTCCATCAATGCAAATCAGTTGAGAAAAGTATATCAGAACATATGCCATGAACATAGTGTGTTGTCACAGTATATGTTTTTAGGCATAGTTGTCTCGTCATTTGTCCCAGGTATAGCAGGAATATTTTAGAGTATACTCAGTGCTTTCTTATATTAGTCAGACTTTCATTGCACCAAAATTTGGTAAACTGTGTTTCTTACAAGCTTACCTCAGTTTTCGATAAGGAAATAGAGATCTCCAAAGCAAAACTTGGGGAAAAGACACTGCTTTCAAATTTACATGTTTAATAATGTGGCATAGTTTGTAATATTTATGCATCATTTCAGATGGCGGGCTTGCAGGTTGGTCGAAAAATTTATTCCATGAATGAGGATCTTGTGTTTCTGCGTTCATTTCAAGAAGTTGAGACCATCTTAAACCAGTCTTTCTGCTCTCGGCGGCCTCTTCGACTTCTTGTAGCCACCAAATCTAAAGAGTAAGATCCTAGAAAAATGCAACCATGAGATGATTCCTGTATGGGAAGCATTTTCCAAGGGAGATAGAGAGAACACATGTTCACAATAGATTATAAACTTGTGCCCCTGATTCAGAGAACAAATGTACCTATAAATCTGGATTCCAAAAGCATGACTCATAGTCTTCTGTTAACCATAAAAGAGACTACACAAGGTTTATCCAATGGGTCTGACTTAATAGCTTAAACATACACTTGAAATTGAATTCGGGAAAACATATATTTAACAATAATGAAATAATTCTCTAGTGCAATTCTTTAGTATAGAATTTTCTGATACCATGTTTCTAATAATTAGTACTTCTTTATTCTTTCATTTGACTTTTGATAGTCTGTTAATTTTGGTAGTCTCACTTATAATAAACAGCATACTAGGAGCTGTGATTGATGTTTGACATTTTAGTCAGAGAATTCCCTGTACTCCTAGATCTTCAGTGACATGGAATAACTCAAACAGAACATAATATCCATACTTTGCCAGTCAAGACTTTTTTCTTATATGTAATTGTCTTAATTTTTGGCAGGATTATCAAAATTCCAGATTGCAATGATAAGTTGTGTTTCCAGATATGTGGAGAAGCACCACCCTATGTTCATGCTGTAGGGAGAGGTAAGGAAAGAATATGGACATGTGTCTTGTTGATTGCACTAACACTTGTTGAAAGGCTGTCATCTCAAAAATAATAACAAGGAAATCTCTTTTTAAAAGCACAGATTTTTACATTATATCATGTAAATGCATTATCTATCTATCCTGTTATTGAGAAAATCTGTTGAGATTCTCTTGTCTGCCTTCTAAGGATCAGATGCAGCAGCTTTGGGGCTTCACCCAGGCCAGTGTGTCTTGAAAGTAAATGGAAATAATGTGATGAATGAAAATTACACTGAAGTTCTGGATCACTTTTCATCATACAGGAATAGGCAGCAGGAATTTCTGGTGAGTAAGTAGATGTGTGAAGGAAGGGATGGATTTTCTTACAGTGTGTTTTCTTACAACGATTTGGGAAGGGAGAAGAGAAAAAAATACCTTGTGATGAAACTAATCTGCTAAATAAATGCTTTAATATCCTTTCTTCAGCTGTTCAGAAGTAAAAAATACATATATTTCTTTCAGTCACAAGTATTCTGACAGATACAACAGATAACTTCTCTTTTAGTTTGATGGGATAAACCCTGCTAACAAAGCCATAGATTTGTTGGTGGTCTTCCTTATAAATTACAAAAGGGAAGCTGTCCTCCAGTTGAGATCAATGTACGAAGACAGATACAATACATACAGAGGCTTTGATTCAGAAATGGTTTGCTATTCTCTTCTTCCAGATAATGTCATGAAGAATACTGGTTGTTTTGTGGGAAGGTGAAGCAATAGAACAAGGGAAAATATGTACAAATGCAGGAGACTTAACTTAGTTTCTGTAGGGGTCATATAAATCTACCTGAGTGCCTTTTTTATATTGTGTATCAATTTAAAATTTTCAATTGTAGAGAATACATGGAATACATGTACTGTAGCTCGGGGCTAAATTCTTGCTGTGTCCTTCGAGCCTGGCTGTTTTTCTGAAGACATTTCATTTGAAATCTAAGTAGCATCATCAATGCAGCAGGAAGTGGAATTTGCTGGTTGTTTATAATTTGGAAAAACTGTCGACATTGTAGGCTGAGCCAAGTCCAAAGGTGCAAGGGAGTTTCTGAAAGCTTAGCATGCAGGCAATTCAGACACTTAACTTTAAAATGTCTTTAAAAGTTATATGTCTATAACTTCAAAAAAAAAGGTAAAATTAAAAGCCAAAGAGGTAAATAAACCGCCCAGAGTAGTGAATATTCAGATAATCAGGAAGTAGCGAGAAAGAAAAGAAACAGCATCCTAATCAAGGAACCATCATGGGAGAAATCCATAGCCTCACCAAGATTGTAATACACAGGTAATTCTCAATTTATGATTATAATGGAGTGTGGACATCACGGTTGGAAGTGGTGATGGTCATAAATAGAATTATCCACAAAACTGACTCTCTTTTACAACCCTTTTTATGTCAGTCATTAAGCGATTGTTAAGCCACAGTTGATAGAAAACCAATGTTTTGCTATGGTCCAGTTTTGCTAAAAAGCGGAAGTAAATTTATTTGTTAGATTTATACCCTGACTCTCTTCCCCTGTCAAGGGGAAATGTCAGCAAAAATGTGGGATGCTATAAATGGCTGTAAATGCAAGGTGATTGCCGAGCACCCAACATGTAGTCATTTGACCTTGTGTCTTGGGAGCAGCCATTGGAACTTTGGAACTGGGTCGTAAGGTTTGTTGTAACTTTAAGTGATCACTGAGTGGCCAGTCATAAATTGAGATGCACCTGTAAACAGCTAGGAAACTCCATTCTCCATGTACTATTATAGCCTAGTCTCCTAATGAAACCTCTGCAAGAAAACAATGAAACTCTAAGAAGGCCAAATCAAGTCAGTATAAAATGATAATAATAACCAATAAATCTTCTTTAAAACCAGTGCTTGGTGAATTATTCAGTCTGATACTCTGTTATTCCTGCTTTCCTGGAAGGGTTTCTACCAATGGGTTTACAGAACGCATGAAGATGCTGAAGAGGAGAGAGCTCTTCAGGCAGCTTCAAACTCATATCTGAATGGGAGTCATTCAGAGATGCATAAAGGAAACCTCTCAATTGAAGAAAATTCAGATCTTGATCCTCTTAATGACAGCCAGCAGGAAGAAGGTATGAAGAAAACATATTCTATGCTAATAGAGAAAATAACCCAGGTAGCTTTCTTTCCAAAAGGGAGATGTTATTTTTGAATGATGAATTGTGTGCTTTAGATTCAGAAGGTCCCAGTGTGGGTTCTGCCATCTCCTCTTAAAAAAAGAAAAGAGAGAAACACAGGACTTCTAAAGTAGGCTTTTCTGACCAAAGTAGACCTCAATGTCAAGTAGTTTCATATGTCTGAATTATACTTCAGGGAATGGTGTTATGGGAAGAAGCAAAAACTACTGAAGCAAGGAGAAAAACACAATTATATATACCTGAACTGTTCCAGACACGTGTGGGTTATTTGGTAATCAAATGCTAAAATTGTCTGCAAGGGACATTTTCTTTTAGATTTCCAGTTAATTCAGGACCTGTTCTGGAAGCAAATGGAAAGATTTTTTGCTGGTGTAATACAAGCCTCTTGCTTCTGTACAAATGTGAAATAGTAGCAAAAAATCAGGTAGATCAATTGCTCACTAGTGAAAAATTACTTAGCTCCTGGAAGTGATGGTGCAGGATAATTGATTTGGTAGCTGCAATGCCAAGCCACAAACCAGCCTAATTATATAGTGTCTTGGCATGTCCACATCTGTCATAGTGAGCAATGTGGTTGTGGTATTTTAAAAAACAGTTATCGTATTCAGTGTGCCACGTAAGATGCCAGCTCAGGCCTGTCTCTTTTAGCTGGTTACCTAAATTGGAAGTGATATACTTGCAGTTGATCTGTGGGATTCTTAACAAGAATGTTGTCAAGAAAAAGGCTATAACTATGAGCCAGATAAAAAGGGAAAGTTTATTCAAGACATCTGATCCCTGTTTGATATTTTGTCTACGTGGCTTCTCTTTGAAAGGAATTACACAGCTTCACCGAGAGCAAACTTCCTTATTTACTATAAAACCAATGTTTACCAAAAAGAAATATGATCAATCCAATGTCTCCCTTCACAGTTGGGAGGCAAAGTTTTAATTTGTGACAGAAGAGGAGGAAAAATTGAGATAAAACTTTTAAATTATATACGATAAAACCGCTGTGATTGGATTGGGCAATCCTAACAGCACATTTGGGAAAGCTGTGCTCAGATTGTTGCTAAGCACCACAGTTCTGTGAAAAATAAATTGCCACTTTCAGATGTTCCAAATGTTTGCACATCTTTTATCACTGTCATGTGAGTCTTACTGGTATTTAAAGGGAGTCAAAGTCAACAAGTAACATTGATATTTTATGGTTATTCCATTAAGATTTGTTCATGTGTGTTTATGAGTTTGAAACTCATAAATGAAGACAGTAAATGAAGTATAACTAATAATATCCAATAAATAAATAAATGGCACCATTTATTCAATGCACATGCAATTTCTACAAATATAGACAGTTCCATTGTGTCAATAGGCTATAGTATTGTAATAATTGTAATAATTAAACTTTGATTTTCAGACTTGTCCCTTCAGACTTTTGACTCTCCTCTAATTATAAGAGAAGACACCCATCTTATAAGTCTAACAGTGGACAATGTCCATCTAGAACACGCTGTTGTTTATGAATACGTCAGCACTGCTGGAATCAAATGTTTTGTCCTGGAGAAGATCATTGAACCAAAAGGGTCCTTCATCCTCACGGCAAAGGTTTATATCACTGGATATAATTATTTTCTATTTTCTCAATTCAGATTTCAGGTTTCTCCTTTTCTCGTCTCTGGAGATTAAGAATGAATTAAATTTAAGTCAGGAGTAATATGTTTTAATAAAGGTGTGGATTAAAATGCAAATTTCACTAAATAGATATTTTTGTTGATGGTAGGTTGTAGCCTTTAAGATTTCTCTCTCTGGAGTAAGAGCTAGAGAATAACCATGGAGAAGGTATATTAACTTGGTAAAAATAAATTCCAACTATTTTATTTATATGGCTTTCTGCAGCTGAAAACTGGGGGTCCTGAAAATGCAGAAGTCTTGATAGCTGAGGTTCGAATGTTTTTACTATAATAACTGAATACACAGTGATTATTAGGAGGTTTTGTGTTTTAATGGACAGTCGAAAATGCATTAGCAATGCAGCATGAGGAAGACATTAATCTTAATTTTAAAAAACATATAGGACACTTTATTTTATTTTATTTTATTTTATTTTATTTTATTTATTACATTTTTATGCTGCCCAATTCCTGAAGGACTCTGGGTGGCTTACAACATGGATAGCAATAG
>JANHGC010003998.1:0-11182 GCA_027560395.1 Boaedon fuliginosus | reverse complement strand
TTCTGTTATTGGGGAAAACAATACCCCAATCAAGAAATTACCAAAGAAGCTAATAGTAAACAGCCCAACCAAAGAATCTCTAAGAACTCCTACCAACACTGAAAAAGGGCAAGCCACTAGAATACCTTATAAACAGACAGCAATCCACATTCCTTAGTAGCACTGATGATGTTACCTAGTTTGGGTAATGAAATGTCTGCAAGAAAACAAACAAGCTCCGAGTACAAAGGACCCCTGGAGCCTTTTATGTTCTGAACAGCCTCTAAAGGGCTGACTTAAAAAGAGACATCCAAGCATCTCAAATTGTCCTTGTTGATATTGATAATAATAAAAAGTCAAAGTTAGCTGCATGTTGGAAAACACCTTGGACTTTTTAAAGCCCATCATGCAGTTTCTCTGACTCTGTATTCTTATGAATGAGCAGGCAGGAATGCTCTGATCATTCCAGGGAAAGGATTATCCAACCTTTGCTTTATAGAGCATCTATGACCCCAGAAGGCAGGCCCTTCTTCTGTTGCTTAACATGTAGAACACTCAAGAAGGAACTCAATTATTTATAAGTAAGAATAATTTCACCAACCTCTGTTCTCCATTTTCAATATAACATTCCTTTTGAGTCCTCTTTTTTTTGCTATGTAGAATAATATTGTATGTGAATATGCAGTGTGTATATGAACTACACAAAATTCATGTAACTACTTAATACTGGCCTTTACAGATTTAAGACAGATTTAAAATTGATGTACCATTCAAAGCAATTAAGCACAAGGCTGATGGACACACCATACAGCTAAGCTGTATTTTGGGTATCTTCAGCGGTGTCGTACTTTTAATCGGCAAGACATGTAACAGGACCTCAGATGACTGCGGATTATTGGCACGTTTATAAAAGAAGAAAGGTTCCCAAAAATACTGGCCTCAAATCAGAATATTATGCAGGATGACAATGTTCAATGGTCGAAAGCTGGCTAAACTTCAACCTCTGAAGTTATAGTTAAGGACAGTTTTGATGCAACAAATAATTGCACTTCAAAAATAGAAATGAAAATATATGACCTATCATATTAGAGAAAGAGGGTGGACTTCAGTAGGGTTGGTATAATAAATAATTTTAGCTTAATTTGGCCATAGCTCTAAGGTTGTGTTGAATCTGCTGGAAAAATCAAGGAGTATCCAGAAAGGTAGAAAGTCAAATCTTTCTTCCACAGTATGGTTACATTCATTTTAATTAAATTCAACTGTATCCATTGGGTTTATTTCCTAGTAAGCATGTACCCATTTGGAAATTATTTATTGGGAGCCTTTTTGTGTAATTGGGAGTTAATCCTTTTATTCTCTATTTTAAGAGCAGAATCACAAATCCCAGGCCTTATATTGTCTTTGGGAAGCTTTTCCCCATGTGTTTGACTGATTTCATTTGTTCACTTTATTATGAAATCTAGATTTCAGTAGACAGAATAGCAATGATCAAGTTGTTAGCTTTGATATGTTTTTAAGTCTGCCTTGTAGAGATTCAGCAGCACTATATTTTAGCAGGTATAGTTCATAGAACTTGATTGTGTTTACACACTATACTGAATAATACAGCCTGCAGTATTGTATTAACGGGTAAGGTGGTTTTTTTGTCAGTTTGAGGTTCAGAAAAGATGCTATGAAGCCAAATAAATTACCAAGCAATAACAAGTCTCTGATCTCTGAGCATCAACTTTTATTACTAGATATTTGTCAAATTCATCTTTTTAGATACTGAAATATATTAAAGGCAATGTGAGATGAAATGATAACCATCCCACACGCAAATTTCACCTCCTCACCTCTCAAATGGGGATGCGCTTTTATTAACCCTGAGCCTTTTGATCATGACATAGCAGAACCAGAAAATCTACGTTCCTGAATATGTACTTTTACATTCTGCCTTATCTTTGACCTGAATTATGTTATGTTGTTATGTTATGCTATGCTATGCTATGCTATGCTATGCTATGCTATGTTATGACATTACATTACATTACAGTACATTACAGTGCATTACAGTACATTATATTATATTATTTATTTATGTATTTACTACATTTTTATGCTGCCCAATTCCTGAAGGACTCTGGGTGGCTTACAACATGGATAGCAATAGCACTCAGATTTTATATGCTGCTTATCAGAGTTTTACAACATTCCCCAAGCAGATACAGAGTCAGCATATTGCCCCCAACAATCTGGGTCCTCATTTCACCAACCTTTACAGCATTAATTGATAAAATATTTCCAAGTCTCAAAAGTGAAGTGCAAAGCAGAATCTTAAAGTAGAAAGGCTATCATAAGAAATAAAATTAAGTTAAAATTCATAGTTATAGGTTGAAATACTGGCCTAAACCAGTATGCTTAGAAGACTTTTTAACAGTCCAAAGAGAAAAATTAAAATTTCAAATTAACAGTGATTTTCCTAAATAAGAATGGCTTTGTTTGATGAAAATATGCAATCAAGGAAATTGGAATTAGGGGATGACTAATAGCTGCATTAATTAGGAGGATGGTTAAGTGCATTGAGGGCAGTGGGTTGAAGAAAACAGCCTTGGAGAAGCAATCCAATCAGTTGCATGCAATCAGCAATAAAAGCCCAATTTTTCACCCTACCATTTGACATCTCATTCCTGATTGAAGTAAGTAAAGATGGTGTGTCTAGTCTTGTTTCCAACAATGCTTCCAGTTGATCTTGGAGGGTAGACTCACACATTGCAACAATATCTAGCAATTACAGTATGAAAGGAGGAATCACAGCGGCTAGACCAAAGTTTGAGAAAAATGAACGGTTCTCTTGCTAAACTTTGGAAGCCTTTGATTAAGACCTATTCCCTGAACCTCTAGAAAAGATTATGGAGTTGATACAGTAAATTGTAGAAGTCGTGGTATGTGGAATGTATGCCGTTAATTGTCATGTTGTGGAGGATTTTTTTAAAGCTAACCATCAGTCTGTTGACTAATCAGATCAACATACTCCAAGTTCGTCACCTGGCCCAGTAAATTCTTAGACTGTGGGAAATAGACTACCCACAAAAATTTTTAGTCAACTAGGTGACCTTTCTACTGTAATTCCAATCTTTGGAAAATACGTCCCATGAATTTTTATCCTAAATAAGCTTCTAATGGATTGGTAGTTACATTTGCTGTACAGTATTTCACACCGACTCTCAAATTAAAACAGAAGAGTCCTAAAAATCAAGATGTACATTTATTTTTATTTTTAAAAAACAATCCCCTTCCCCACTCTGTGTTATGATTTAGTAAAATCTAATTTTGAATGCAGGGACTGTGTTACTTTCATTGATATGCTTCTGTAACCTTTTCTGGCTTAAGAGTGAAGCATATTAAAATAGGAGGAGAAGGAGTTACAAATTTAAGTATTTGCAGTGAGTGCAATTTCAACAGAAATATGTGTACAGCATTAAACGTATTTAGTAGAACAAGTAGGTGATCTCATTGTGCATATCTAAAATGTTGTTGCTCAGTTGGTATAGTTTTTTATTTTAAATTTTAGTGGAGATGTACAAATGTGATGGGAAGCGATGCTTGCAGCAAAATGTACCAATCTTTCTTTATATTTATGGCCTAATTGCAAAAGTAATTAGTGACACGTTTGTAGAGTATTTTTAGAGTTTCTTTTTTCATAAAGGAGTTCTAGTGTTAATAAAGACTTCTAGGGAAACTGTCAGATCTGATGGGAAATAGTGGAAAGGGGAAATTGCTTTTCCTGTGATCACAGTTTCCATGTTACTCTTGTGATCAGTAAGAGGCAATTGGAACATTTTAAACTTCTATTAAAAGTCACCCATCAGCAACGTCTGTTTAGTTATTTAATTAATATCTTTCTGAACTATTTCCCATTATAGTAACTCTCAAAGTAGATTACGACAATTACAAAATATAAACCTTTAAAAAGTATGAGATTCACTTTAAAAGGTGGAAAATGAAAAGAAAACAAAAACCATTCATGCAACATGCATACAGATGCTTAAAAAGATTTTGTTAACAGACATCTCACAAGGGGATGGATGGCATTACAGAGGAAACCTGCCTGCATGAAACTGCAAAAAGATTCTCTGTCCAAGCAGATAGAGCTTTTAATAAGACGAGACACTGCTTGAATTCATTGATTGATTTATTAAATTTATCTGCTGTCCAACTCACAGTTGCAAGATTCTGGGTGGTTTACAAAATGATAATATAAAATGATCTTTAAAAAAAATAGAGACTAATAACTAAGAGGATAGATGACAGAGGGGTTGGGGACCTTCTCTCTACCCCATCAGCACCCCTAGGTCCACCACCTCCACCTGGGCATAGAGCACATCTATCAGTGCCCCCAAGCTACCCAGCAGAGTCAGGTTTAACATTTTTCCCAAAGGCCAGAATGTGGGCCTGACCTCACTTCCAGTAGCAGAATATTCTGAAGAATGGGGGCCACAGCCACACAAAAATTATTTGGCAAACAGGATCTGAAGTAGGCCTCTTTGTGGAACAAGTAGGATGAGCCAATCCTATTAGGGTAAGATGGCTCTTCAGATATCCTGGACTCATGCCATTTATTTTAAGAAAGTTGGATCTTTGGGGAACAAACATATCGTGGGGCACCTAGTTTAGGACCAATGCATTCCCCTGAAGTGTATACTCCAGTAAAAATATTAGTCTAAGCATTTTTTTATGGTTCAAAGGATGAAATAACTATAACTATATCAATAACTTGATATGCTTTCTTTGGAAAGATGTCATTTTGTTGACATTTCCAGTGCTATATGACCTTAGCAACATGGGTCACAATAACCCAACTGAGGAAATCTATATATTTTTCCTGGTTTAGATTTTGGAGGCTTTTGCAACAGACGATGGCAACTTTGTGAAGAATTGCAGGAGGCTCATGTCCCTCAGCAATGCAGTGGTCACCATGCCACAATATGAGTTCCGGCAAATTTGTGACACAAAGCTAGAAAGCATCACCAGAAGAATTGCCAGTTATCAAGAGGTAGGATAATAATGCACAATCTTATGTGCCAAACAGCACAGTGATGACTTCAACTAGTATGCTTTCAGGACCTTAACAACAAGGTTTATGAGGGTAGGTGTGTAAATATTCAGTTACATATTTTCAATTTTCCATGGGTTTACTGATTTTGTTGAGCAGGCAAATTCATAGTAGCATCTCATTATAAAACACCTACATTCATACATTGAACAGCCTTTGCAAAATTAAATTTCAAAATTGAATTGCCTGTTAATTAGATACGTTTAGTCCCTAACTATTTTCTCCGTCCAGTAGATTATTGACATTTAGCTATGTTTTTAAAAGGTTACTGTTACACAACTAAATCCATCTACTTTTTCTTTCTTTTAAGTGATCTTCTCAATAACATTGATTTGCAGATCAATATTCTGTCACAGCTGTTTTTGTTCATATTCATGTTCTCCCCTGGAATTTTGATTGTTACTTATGCAACATGGATTTATGTAGTTGTATTCCCCCCTCGCTTTGGATGTTTCTAATTATTGAAAGAGGGCCACAGAATTTAATTACTGTGGTGGGTGAAGTGATTATAGAAGAAAAAAAAGACCTTAGGTACATGCTACTTTATGAATTAAGATGCTTATGATAGTGGTCTAAACCTCTTTTTTCTTGCTCTAGTTTGCAGATGAGTTGAAAATGAAAGTCAGCCCATCCTTCAAACGAGCCACAACGGAGCTTCACCCCTTGTGCAGCATGGATTTCTGCCCTACCAACTGCCACATTAACCTCATGGAAGTGTCATACCCCAAAAACACTACCTCAACGGGAAGGTCATTCAGCATTCGCATTGGACGGAAGCCTTCTATTATTGGCCTTGATCCAGAACAAGGTGTTTAATAACAATAAGACCTGTCGTACTGTATCTTCTCCTGTAGTGAAATGGTTGACTGGAATTAAGATTGCATTAAAAATAGTTCTCCTAAACAGTCAGACAGGCTTTGAAGTTTACATCAGAATATTTAACTGTCATTGGAAGTCCATAGGCAGTCGACTTAATATCCTACACATGACAATAGCTAGAACGGAACAGATTTTCTCTGTTTTTATTTAGAAGGACTTGTTTTCCTACCTTAAAAGATACTGAATGACTAAAGAGATCCATCATTGTGCATATCTCTTATGTCCACCAGGCTTGGAATTTGTAAACAGACAATTAAATAAATTCATCTTAATTGCTGTTTTCTAATGTATTTTTCTGAGAAATTTCCTGATGATGCAAAAGCTACTGAAATACTGGCACCAGAAAAGGGAAGGTAATTGGTTAAATTAACTGTTAAGAGAGCTCCGATAAGCTTCCATGTATCCATTAGCTTTTTATTAGTTTCAGCTATGTACATATCACATATAAAATTCTGATGGTCTTGATGAATTTAAAACAATTTCTTTACTGAGTCTTCAGAGGTTCTTCAATGGTTAGATAGAAAAAGGACAACATAACTTTTTATCACTCTGTTTTTAAATTATGTCCATCAATCAATCTTGTTATTTGCCTTTATTATTTCACAATTGTTTTGACATAAATTATATAGAAAGCTGCTGTATACTTGACTCAGATTAGCAACAGACCT
Source organism: Boaedon fuliginosus (assembly GCA_027560395.1). Classification (NCBI taxonomy): domain Eukaryota; kingdom Metazoa; phylum Chordata; class Lepidosauria; order Squamata; family Lamprophiidae; genus Boaedon; species Boaedon fuliginosus. The sequence continues at coordinate 4,561 of JANHGC010003998.1, read as the reverse complement.
TTAGTATTTTAGGGATGCTTTCAGATTTTTTTTGCATGCAAAACCTCTTCCACATTCTTATCATTAATATAGTAAATAGAGGTTTCTCAAGGAACTTCCTATGTTCTTCTGGTGTAAAGTATTTTTAATGGTCTATTTCCAACAGTCTATCAACACTCACCTGTAATCTTAAATCTTAACTAATTATTTAATAATTCCATCAAACACGCTCAATTTTACTGCATTTTATTGTGCATTTAAAAACAACCAGTTTAATAATAAGGCATTCAGCATATTTGAAAAAAAAACCCCAAACAGTTTATTTAGCATATTAAATAACTCAGATGTTCATTTTTAAAAAGCAATGGTTTTAGCTTGAACAGTTTTTTAATGTTTAACAGGAGCCTTAAATCCCGTCTCATACACTCAGCATTGCATCACAACTATGGCTGCGCCGTCATGGAGGTGTTTGACTCCAGAAAATGAAGATCTCAACCCACATGGACAGTATGATGGTTACTATGGGCAAGAGAATGGAGGAACCGCTCAGGAAGATAGAGGTCTTGCTTTTCTGTTGAAACAAGAAGATCGGGAGATACAGGACTCCTACTTACAGCTCTTCAACAAGCTAGATGTAGCAGTTAAGGAAATGAAGCAATATGTCATTCAAATACATAAGTAAGTTGGTGTGTAGGGTGTGGGTTTTTTTTGGGGGGGGGATTATAGGGGTACAAGTAGTCCTCAACTTAGGACCACAATTGGGACCAGAATTTCCATTACTAAGCAAGGCAGCAGTGAAATGAGTCCTGTCCAATTTACAACATGTTTTTACTCTGCACTGAAAAAGCGACATGATCATTTTTCACACTTACGGCCATTGCAGCATCCCCATGGTCACATGATCAAAATTCAGATGCTTGGCAACTGGTTCATATTTACGATAGCTGCAGTGTCCTAGGGTCATGTGATCAGCTTTTGTGACCTTCTGACAAGCAAAATCAATGGGAAATCCAGATTTATTTAACAACCACGTTACTAACTTAACAAATAGAACGTCTCGGTGGTGCAGTAGTTAAATGCAGCACTGTTGTTAGTTACTAGTTAGTTCAGCAGGTTGTCAGATCGAATCCCACCAGGCTCAAGGTTGACTCAGCCTTCTACCCTTTCTAAGGTCGGTGAAATGAAGACCCAGATTGTTTGGGGGCAATAAGCTGACTCTGTAACTGTTTGGGGAGTGTTGTAAAGCCCTGATAAGCAGTATATAATATCTGAGTGCTATTGCTATCCATGTTGTAAGCCGCTCAGAGTCCTTCAGGAACTGGGCAGCATAAAAATGTAATAAACAAACAAACAAACAAACAAACGCAATGGTTGTAAAAGGGGCAAGCTCACTTAACAAATGTTTCACTTAGCAACATAAATTTTGGGCTCCATTGTGGTTGTAACTCGAGGACTACCTGTGTTTTCATGTGACTTTTTCTCCTCCCTGAATTCTTTTATAAAAATATTTCATTTAATGAATTTCAGTTGTATCATTTGTCCTGCCTTTCCCTCCAAAACAGACTTTTCTCCAGGATCAGTTATACAGTCTTTCTTCCATAACACTTCCTCGATATATTTCAAGGTGATAAATTTAGATTATAATTGAGTTATAATTCATAAAGACTCGCAAAGGTTCGGCTTGACATACTTATAGATTGCCTCCTTGCAAGGTTATAAGCACGGTATCTCAAAGCTACCCAAAATGCTGACCGCAACAATTAAAACATAATCTATTAAATACTAGGACAAATAAGGTTGCCACCTTCATAGTTAAAATGAATAAACGCACAGTTGAGTATCCTCAGGAGAGTCATTTTAGAATCATAATGCTTTCACTAAGTCCTAGCTTCAGTCAGCACTTTAAAAAAATGAAGCTCATATGGGACTTTACAAAACTCCATTTTATATGAGCCTATGTAGCTTAGCAAAATAACTGTGTCCCTCCCGGACATAGCTTTCACCATTCTTATCATAACATTTTCTATACTTTCAGGCTTTTGTCGACTATCACAGAACCAACAGCAGAAGAATTATGTGAGCCTCCCTCCACAGAGGAGATATCTTCCACTTCTTTGGTTGCAGATGAAAATGACATTGACAAAGCGGAGCATGGCATGAAGAAGGTGTGCTTCAAAGTATCTGAAGAAGACCAGGAAGACTCTGGGCATGATACAATAAGTTTCAGAGATTCCTACAGGTAAGTCCTGTGAAACCGTCTGCTTGGAAGGAAGTCAAATGATACGTAGAAGAAAATGAAGGACAGCTAAGAAAGGTTGAAACTTCTGACAACTATATTCAGCCATTATTTTCATTATGACTTTGGAAACAATGAAAATGCATTATGGACTACATACACATAATTGCTTAAAAGTACATATTGGTGTTTTTGTGCCTCTTGAGTTTTGTTAGAAAATGCCTTGTATGAATGGTACAGAAAGTCCCTTTACCTTCTACTATGTCTCTTATTGTCATGGAGGAATTAATACATAACATACATAAAATCTCCCCAAGTTTTGAACACAAAGAATACCTCATGTATATCCTTTTTTATCCCAAGAAATTTTTATTGTTTTTTTTTTCACAAATATCATTTCTTGTACAAACAGAGCTGTTTTGGGTTTCCTTTACTCACTCCAATACATCATAAATTTATATCACAATTCCAAATTACAAATCATTTTTACTAGCCATCTCAGTTAATTTTAGAATACTATTATTTCATACTTTAATATTACTCTCAATTTTACGTTGATATATCTCCCAATATTAGTTCAGTATTCATTATTTAGTAAATTATATATATAGGCTATAATTGCTTCTTATTTTACTCTAGTTAAGTGTCTCTTAAAAATCCTCATCTAAACATTTCACAATTTTATAAAGCATTTTACTATTTTTTATAAACCAAGCTAATTAATTTCATGAACTTATTTTCTTTTACATCCAATATCATTTATATGATTTTTTAAAAATGAATTATTATTTAAAAACAAATCAAAACAACGTAGAACAGTAAAAAGAAAAACAACACAAAACATATAGAAAAACAAACAAATGTAAACGTACAATTGTATAAAATGTCATTCTTACACTATGGATTACAAACTTTGGCGATTGCCATTTATATTTTAAATTATATATCTGTTGATTTTAATCTTCTAAATACACAGTTATCTACAATTCTAAACTAAAATTATATATCTATCTATCCTTATCTACACTCTTATACTTTTTTCTATTATTTGAATAAATCAATTAAACTGTTTCCATATCAACTTTGTCTCCATTCTCCATATTTCTGTTTAAGACATATTTAAAATGTTCCCATATTTTATAGTACTTTGAATCATTCTTCCCTTTTAATTTTAAAGACAGTCTATCCATTTCTGCGCAATATAAAATCTTAGTTATTCTTTGGTTCTCAGTCAGGATTTCTTTACTTTTCCACATTTGAGCGTACATAATTCTCGCCGCAATTAATATATGTAGAGCTAAATAGGCATCATCCTTGTCCAAAGTTTGTGGTAATACTCCTAATAAGATTTCCGGCTGTTCGATGGATTGGCTTATCATATTTTCGAGGGATCGTCTCACTTCCTTCCAGTATTTCTTTGCCATGGGGCATTTCCAACATATGTGAAAGTAGGTGCCTGGTGTTTCCAACATTTTGTTTGGTTGTTCTTTTTCATCTTTGCTAATTGCATTAGTGAATAATGCCACCTATATAATATTTTATATGAGTTTTCTTTCTAAGGTGTAGAGATAGTTAATTTAAGATTTCTCATCTATGAATTTTGTCATGTGTCCAAATTGATTGAATGTCCAAAATTTTTCTCCTAAGTCATCAAATTTTTATTAATTTCTTGTCCTTCTAATTTTTTTAATATTAAATACTTATATATTTTTCTAATTAATTTTTCATCTGCTCCTATTAAAATTTGGTCTAATTCATTATATTTTTTTACTTATTCCGAATTCTCTTTTATCTTTTTCATGACTAAATTGAAGTTGAGCTCGTGGCCACCATGACAAATTAATCCCCTGTGTTATCAATTCTTGTTGTGTTTTTAAATTACCTTCTTTATTCAATACATCTTTACTGTATATCTCATGGTCATATCCCTATTCATGACTGCTGAATGTGTACATGCCTCTAGAGCTGATACCAAAATCCGGACTTATGAACTTCCGGTTCTTCCCAGCGGATTCCACTTTCTTCTTTTCTTTTCTTCTTATTTTTAGCTTTAATTGATATTTCTCTTTTTTCTTCTTTTTAATTTTTATTAAGTGAGTGATTGTATAAGTAAGGGGAGGGAAGTTCCTTAGTCACTTGAGAAGATGGAGGGTGACAGGTGGGATTGGGTGGATCTCCTGGAGAATAGAGAGGGCCAGGCAATTTCAGTGGTGACTGGGAGAGGCAGATATGGCGGGAGCCGAGGAGTGAGCCATCATCGGAGAACACGTACTCGTCAATTGCTGGCGGTACCGTGTTCTGACCCCTCTGGCTCACCTCAGGGGCCTGTTGGCTCGGGAATTCAGG
>JANHGC010003994.1:90609-105265 GCA_027560395.1 Boaedon fuliginosus | reverse complement strand
GCTTCACTAGCTCCGCCAGGGGCCGAGATGAACAACTGGGTATCATCCGCATATTGGTGATACCCTACCCCATGGCGCCGGATGATCTCACCCAGAGGCTTCATATAAATGTTGAATAGGACGGGGGAGAGGATGGACCCCTGAGGAACCCCGCAAGGCAGGGCTCTCGGGCTTGATCTCTGCCCCCCCCACCAACACCGACTAGGTCCGGTCAGAGAGATAGGAGGAGAACCACCATAACATGGTGCCTCCCACTCCCAACCCCGAGCCGACCCAGAAGGATTCCTGGACCAGGTTGCTCATGCCCTTATCACCTCCCACTTGGACTACTGCAACGCGCTCTAGATGGGGCTGCCCTTGAAGAGCACCTGGGGACTTCAACTGGTACAAAATGCGGCCGCCAGTTAGACTGCACCCAGTTAGATCTCATAGGGAGGGCCTGCTCCGAGTACCATCAGCCAGGCAGTGTTGACTGGCGGGGCCGTGGGTGAGGGCCTTCTCTGTGGTGGCTGCATCCCTATGGAATTCGCTCCCCACGGAGATTAGAACCATCCCTAGTTTGCCTATATTTTGCAAGGCATTGAAGGCCTGGCTTTGCCGGCAAGCGTGGACTTAATCATCTTGTCCCCTCCCCTCCCCTTGTGTATGATTGAGTGAGCGAATGTGTTTTGACTTTTATTGTATAGGCCAATGTTTTTATTGTATTGTTCTGCCGCCTCAAGTTCCCAAATGGGTGAAGAGATGCGGGATATAAATCGAATAAATAAATAAATAAAGTTACAAGGCATTGAAAAAAATGATTTATGACCAGTCCTCTCACTTTTGGCCTTCACAGGATGATCACTGCCACATGATCAAAATTGGGGCACTTGGCAACTGGCATGTATTTATAATGGTTGCAACACTCCAGGTCATGTGATCACCATTTGGAAACCTTCCCAGTGGCCTCCCTACAACCAAAGTCCATGCAGGAAGCTGAATTTGCTTAATAAGTACCAGATTTACTTAACTGCAGTGATTGGCTTTACAACCATGGCAAAAAAAGGTCATAAATTCACTTAATAACTGCTTTGCTTAGCAATGGAAATTTTTGTCCCAGTTGTAGTCGTAAGTCAAGAACTACTAACTAGTAGGTATCTGTAATCAAATAATTAAGTGTTCAGCTTCCAGTATCTTAAACGTCCCCCCCCCCGCGAAGGATTAATAGAATAGAAGATTATCTAAATTTAATCTGTGAAAGCTATAGGCATACAATCAGCTAAATTATTTGATAGTCCATTTTTACACTGGATAAAAGGAATACAGTATAAAATTAAGTCTGCCTAATTAAAAGGCTTGACCTTACTTAATCCATTGTTAGATTGTTAAGTGTCTGAAAAATAAAAAAGGAATACAAAAAGTGCTATTTCACCTATACATGTTTATAGCTTTAACATCACAGAAGTAATTATGTAAATAATTTTTTGGGAGATGGAAAAGTGTATGTCTCCTTTCAATTTTTATGTTGCATTATTTCCAGTTGAGTTATCTCGTGAAATTGATTTATTTGCATCTTTTGTTTTCTTTTGTTTCCTTTTCTTCATTTTTCTCCTAGTATTTCCTCCTTTTTTAAAAAAGGAATTCGTTCTTTCTGTATCAGCAGCTGAATTCTGAATTCTGTATTTTGTAGAGTAATGGGAAAGTCAAAGAATTTAATGACAAAGCCCAATATTATATAGATGGCTTACATTGTATTTTTAAAAATCAGTAATGGTATTGGAGATAGTTAGCAATGATAAGTATTTAATTGAATGCTAAAATCCTCTAGTAGAAATTTATTCTGTTATGTTTTTTTATTTTATTCTATTAGTTCTTTGTCATTAAATATGAGTAATACTCATTTCCTGAATTACTATATGATACCAACTATATTTTTAAAAGCTGCCTCAAATTTTGATATCTAAAGTCAAATCCTAAATTGAGTACGTACCAGATTTAGAAGAATCTTCAAGCTGAGCAGTGTTGGTGAGTGACTCTGGCAGTTGTTTTAGTCTCTTTTGTGATGTCATAGAAACTTTGCAACAATTCAGTGTGAATAAAAGTCACATGTTTTCAAGGCACATTAAGGAAATACATAACTTAAACAGGACTTCATTATTTTCCATGATCAGTTAACATGAAGAATCAAAAGATGCCCAAGGCTATAGCTGCAGCACACAGGAAACGACTCCAAAGTGTGACTTTTGCAAGTAAGCTCTCTCCAGGCACCCACCGAGTTGCAGAAACCTCTGATCTTCACAGATGTAAGAGTGCCAGACTTGGCAGTCATGCACTGAAGCCTGAACTAGCTGGTCTAATTGAAAAGACATTGCAGAAAGCAGGTAAGAAACTTAGAAATCATATTATTGAACAACATTTGAGAAAGAACATTTTGTAATAGTTTGTCACAGTTCTGCTTGTCTGTTTAAATCTCGCCTCCATTAAGCTTTGATCTTAATGGGAAAAAAGGCTTCCTTATCCAGCTAGATAGCTTGGAGAGGAGGGGGGGAAACCCTACATTGTGCTATGTTTAGTATAATTAATAGAAAAATTAGTTGCAACAAGTGCCCATGAAGATACTCAGTCATCCAGGTCATGTTTGTCCCAAAGGTGCTGAAAGAAAGCTCCTTTGGGTTGCAAGATACTGTAGTTCTTTGCCTTTCGATACAAGAGCCTTAACTTCTTACTCATTGCAGAAATTACTAATTCTACATATTCTGCTACCTGCCCTACAATTTTTGTGTTATGGGGGAAAGATAGTCTTTGGAACAAAATGAGATTTCAGGACTCTATTTACAAATCTAATTTAACTTTTCCTTTTTCTAGAAATTTCAGGTAAAGAAGTACTGAGTACAGAAGAAGATCTTCACTGGTAAAAAGCATTTCTATGTAACAGTCAGATGCAAGTGTAATTTGGTAATAATATAAGAACAAGTCTGGATATGTGGTCCAACATTCTGTTTTTCATTGTGATTTTCCATATGTTACAATGAAGCAGGGTTTGAAGGGAACAGCCTTCAATACTCTTTCATTCTTTCACTAAATGTCATGTTGCTCAAGTGTTCTTTTTTAGCTGCTACTATCTACTATAGTTGTGAATATGTTTACCTAAAATAAATTTGTCTAATCCACCTTACATACAATATATTATTATCACAATTCTGTGAAAGTGATGTTACCAATCTATCTAATGGTGTAAGAATAATGTACTTAAAACCCTGCCTAAACTCAGCCACTCCATTGGCTATCTAATGACAATTATGTAACGGTATTTGCTTAATTTCAGTTAATTGATTTGTACAAAGTCTGTGTATTGTCTGCTTTCATGTTAAGGCACAAATTGTTTAGCCATGGTTACCAAATCATAGCCACCTGAGATTGCATAATATTTATTTCATTAAATATATCTGCCCACTCCAGCAAACTCTGGATAACATACAAAATCTAATACCGATTAAAAGAAAACATACATGGAAAAAACCAATCTGGACTAATACAGCACTTGAAATACATAAACCCCTAATCCGCAATTTGCAAACAGCAGTGATTGGATCCAAGCAACCCGCTAAGCTGCAGTTTGCTTCAATTTGGCATGTAAATTGAGCTTTGTGTGTTATTTAACAAGCCTTGATTATTATAGTACAATCATGCAAAACAACCAATGTTTCAGTTGCACTCATGGATAGATAGAATGGCTTTCTAACAGTGGCTCCAACCTTTCAGTTTCATTCCAATAATTGAATTACTGATGGGCAAGTTGAACTCATTAGAATTCTTTTGTAGAATCAGCCACCATAATCATGGCATCCTTCATTCTTTTGCACCAAAACTATTGTCTGCTTTTCTTGTGAGTCTTAATGCAATTGTATTCCCCAGAAGGGATCCCTACATGGAAATGCCACAAATACTTAGAAATGACGTTAGTAGAAATTAAAGCGAAGAAGCCAAAAACATTCTGGAAGGCAATGGCAAACATACTCTAGCCAAGAAAATGTGATGAATGTGTCCAAGGTATTACCAGGAGGAACTGAAGGACCTTACTTGAAGGTCATTTCACCTACTTTTAAGGACAGGGTACTTTTTACAACAAAAAGGGAAATTGTAAAGTAAAAAGATAAGAGTACCTTAAAAGTACATACAGTGCTATTTTTTTCAGAGAGCATGCAACTCTCTGTATAACAGATAATCTCCTCAATATATTTACAAATATTACCATTTTACTGAGATCCGGCCTCAGTTTAGTGGCTCCCACCCATTCTATTACTGAAGCCAGACAATGGTTCAAGTATTTGAACAGTTTCCCCTATTGAGACATTGTCACATCTGAGTAACTTCTGCATATGAATGACAACCAACTCTTAAACCTGGGATGACCACCCCAGTGGTTTCATAGAAATGGAAAAATAGAAGGATAGAACATGGCACCCAACAGCCTACTTATCAGGTGGGGAAACCTCCAGCATTACTCTCTGAGGCTCCCTGCCATAAGACCAACTGCTGTGACACAGTACACCAGCCCCCAACTCTTTCCTGGTACTAATTTTAATTTTGGTGGTTTTGCTGAATCTTATTGCATTGTTTTCCTCCTGTTTGGTTTAATTCTGTTTTAGCTTGAGCTGTATAGCATCATAATCATTCATGGGAGGATAACAATAGCCAAGATGGCAGTTGTGGCAACCCAGTCATAGCACTGCCCCCTTTTTATGCCCATCATACAACAAATTAAAATATGCAGAACTAAAACACCAGAGCTGCAATTCCCATTTGGAAATGTTTGCCATCATCCCCTTATATAAATTTTATTTACTCTATCGTAGTAACATATAAAAAAGATGAAATATAAGCTATTGCTCTGAATTCCAATTTATTTTCAGTTGTTCAGCTGAATCCCTAAGCAAGGGGATTAAATGTTGCCTTTCCCTTTCCCATCCAGTCTGAAAGTGATAAAGAAGAAAGTATATGAAATTAACAAAGATAAAGAGATCAGCCATGGACAAGCTGCATCTGCTAGAGTGGACAGCACTAAACAAAAGGTTAGGCAACAGAGATTGTTTTAAAATTCCCAGTCCTGGAGGGCTCAGATGTGGAGAAGATTTGCTAAAAATAATCACAAACTGTAGACAATAACTAGAACATTCTGAAGTCTGAACAATGACATTCTCTTAATAACTACCCATTCCAAAGTTCCATACTTCCTGCCAACACTTCCTATGACTATCCTATCAGCACACCATGGTGGCAGGACAAGCAGGGACTCTGACATCCCCAGGGTGGCAGAAGCAAATTTATAGACTTCTTGTCTTTTGGCAAAGCTGGCTAGAAATACTAATCAAACACACACAACAATAACAACAAAGCAGAGAAGAAAAGCATCAGTGTCACAAGCTTGTGGTAGTTTTAGAGAAAACAGTGCCAATAGCTGAGCAGTTTTTTTTAATCTATATTTAAATGTGAAGGCAGAAACTGAAACAGAAGATGTAGTATATTTTGGAAGATAAAAGCAAGAATTTGCCCTAGCAATGAATTTCGCAATATTTTCCCGACCACCACTGGCAAATTAATTGTTTTGAAAGATGCCAAAGAGAAGACTAGGGCAAAACCAAATCTTCTCAGATTACTCAACACCCTCAATCCAATGGTATGGCTGGGGAATTCTGGGAGTTGAAGTCCACAAGTCTTAAAGTTGCCAAGGTTGGACAAGGTTGAACATGTTGGCTGGGGACAGACGGCTCTTCTGAAGGGCACCAGATTAAGAAAAGCCCTCTGTTTCCTTCTGGTTTTTAAATCATCATGTGGTGAAATAAAATAAAGATAATTACTTTCTGCCTTTAATTAGATTTGGTATAGATAATGGCCCGTAAAAATGGAAGCCCTTTTTACTCAGTATTTTCAATAACATTTTAACTGATCTGAATGTATTTAAATAAGATAGTGAGCTGCTAGCAACAACTCTCATGAGCCCCCAGGCCCCTGTTTCTGCCTGCTGTTTAAATGGCAGTTTAGGTTATATTATTCTAATAGATGTAAGTTACCTTTAAAGATGCAACGCAGCAATGAATCCTTAGAGCAGGAGTGATTTCTTGAGTTGAATTATAGGCAATCCTCAACTTACAACCATTCATTTGGTGACAAGTCAAAGTTACAACGGCACTGAAAAAAGTACCTTAGGACCATTTTTTATAGTTGCAACCCTTGCAGCATCCCTGTGGTCACATGACCAGAGTCCAGATGCTTGGCAACTAACTCGTATTTATAATGGTTGCAGTATCCAAGGGTCTTGTTTTGCAACCTTCTGGCAAGCAAGGTCAATGGGGAAGCCATACTCACTGAACAACCATGTGGCTAACTTAACAACTGCAGTGATTTACTTAACAATAGTTGCAAGAAAGTTCATAAAATGGGGCAGAACTCACTTAACAACTGTCTTGCTTAGCAACAGAAATTTTGGGCTCAAATATGTTAAGTCAAGGACTACCTGTATTTACTAATATTGACTACAGTAAATCACATAAAACACATCTGATGATGAATGTTTTTTTTTTCTTAAAAAAATTGCGGGTGGGAATTGTCTGGTACAAGAAGCTCAGAGTGATGCCTTCTGTCCTGTGATGTTCAGTTTCAATGCTGCAGAAACAGCTTAATCAAGAGCATAAGTTTGTGCCCATGCTGCTTTTATTTGTTCATACATTCTTAGTAATCATTACTACTTCCACAGTCTGCAGTAATAACTTCTTCATTTTATCATAAGTCATTTGCAAGATGCACTGGAAGTAATTATTAAGACAGCTTTCTCTCAATTTGCAGAGCTGAGATTCACCATGGAATAATCACATTGTTTTTAGTTTGTCCAAATCACCAACAACCTTTTCTTTAGAAATAGATTAGCCTATATCTTTTTCTAATTTCCCCCAATATCAAAAAGCCTAATTGCACAGCCATATGGCAATAGGTTTAAAGAGTGCATTCCAGCTTTTTCTCTTAGCCTTAACATGGTCAACAAAAACTATATGGATGCCTGAGTTTTACGTAATTCTTTGATATTGCTTTGCTTTACAATGAAACAATGAAATTATAAACAAAACAACTACTTTTCCTTATGAAAAATGTATCTTACTTTTTCATTAGACCCTTCTATATATATGATGTAATTCCACCCATAGATGCTTTTCAACTATATTACATTTTCTTTTATCTTAGCTACTACAGAAAGACTTGTCATCATTTGTGGAAATTGACCTGAGAGATAGAATTGAAGAAGTAAGTCAGAGAAACATATTTTTAATTGGTTATACATATAATCTTGCCACAAAGACATGGAAAGACATATTCTAGTTCTTCTACCAAATATGTTAAATTTATTAAAGCCATAGGATATTTATTTTAAAAAGTGATACACATCTTCCGGCATCTGATTGTTGCCAAGAGTTGAGATGATGGTTTGAACATCACCTTTCATTTCATTTCTGCTAGGAACCCAGTCCAAAGGGAAGTGGGGCTGGACCTACAAATGTGTTTTGAATAGAATTAATTAATTAATTAATTAAGATTTATACCCCGCCTCTCTTCCCCAGTCAAGGGGAACTCTTTGTAGAATTAGAATTCACATTCTTAAATATTTATCCCCAATCTTTCTTTGCAGTAGGTAGCTAACAATCAGAAAAGCATTAATACCCAATAAACAAGGTTAGAGGTTTTTTTTTAATCCTTTATAAAATAGCCATTATAAAATGTTATGCTAAAGGTATAGTTATTTCCTTGTGTTTTGCAACAGGCAATGTGAGCAATATGAGTCTCCATTTTTAGACCAAATTTATTTTTAGCCATGTAGATCATAGGAAGTTTGTTAAATCACAGCTCCACTGGCATTTATAAATAGTAATATATTAAGCAGCTTGGGTTCTGTACTGCATTTTTTTCCTTTTTGGTTGAGGAATAATTAGAAGAGCTACTTTTAAGGAAGAACATTTGCTTTTTCTCCTCACATAAAAGTTAAAAGGAGAGTACATTTATCCTATGGAAGATATATAACAGAATCAGCACCGGGTGGTGGTGGTGGGGCGTTTCTTCCAGTTTGAGTGAGTTTTTGGATATTGCCTTAACAACTGTAGCAGAAGTGAGATTGTAAACCTGTCACACTTGCATGATAATGACCCCACAGCACTTAGTACGGAATTGCCTGTATGACCATTAAGTGAAAACTGCTTGTACCTCTATTACTTATTGATCAAATCTGCTGAATAAGATAGTTAAGTTCCCTTTTCTTTTGAAGAGCTTCGGGGTATCCAGGGGAGGAAAATAATAAAAAAAGTCAAGATGGTAGCCAGAGCCCCATGATTAAAGGTATGCTGCACATGTAAAAAAGAGTTCAACTGTATGGTTGTAACCATCATCTTGACCTCTTTTAACCACAGTCACCCAGCTTCAGATAACCTTTATACACATTAACAGTATAACAACCATCATAAGAAAGAAATTGCTCCAATGGCTTTTTTGATAAAGTGAATCTTAAAGCTAAAAATCAAATTGCATTCCCTTTGGCTTTAATGTCATCAACGATGTGACTCTGCACATATAAATATTACAACCGAGTCAGGCAGAACTGAAAGCACTTTTCCATAACCAGTACCAAGACCTATCTTAAATACCCTGTTTGTACCAAACTAGCAATGCAATGAAGCATGTTTAATATTTTTAAACAGAAATATTTTTACTGAAGTCACATGTTATGCACTGTGTATGACCTGAAGCAAATATTTTGAACAGGAAAGTTCCCAGAAAAAAACTTGACTGTCATAGATGATTAGCCTGAAGTGTTTAACAAAGAAATGACTATTTGTTCTCATTTCTCTAACTTAGAAAACAGAAGATATTTTGGCAGAGGACAAGCAACATGAAAAGGAAGAAGAACCTCCCAAAACTGTGTACGCTCTCTCTATTTTTTTCTCTGTCTCTGTGTGAAAAACATTTTATGAAAGGCCACCACAAAAGTTAATTGCTGTGCAGAAATAGATGCAGGCCCAATGCAATTAAAGTCAGGCAGACTGCAGCATCTCAAAGGGTGACTTTCTCTTTCCTGAGAAGTCACTAGAAGATGATTTCAGAACTCCAAATGATTACTCTTTGCTCCCATCTAATGGTTCCCACGATTTGCAGATATGGTAGCCTTATTTTTGTGAAACCTGAATATTGGACTTATATGATTTTCTGGTATGAGAACTCCTGGAAGATATTTCATGGGTACAAGTAGGAGAGCTCCCAAGTCCTCAGTCTTACTGTCTTCTTGATTAATTTTCTTGGCACATTTATAAGGCTGCCCAACTCATTCCACAGGACTCTGGGCACATTACAACACAAGGAACATTAGCAAAACAAAAGTAACCACTAATCTTTTAAAATGAAATACTTCTTCACTATGATGTCTTTTCTACAGCTACGGTGGAAAGTGTACTGCCAATACTTTTATTATTCATTAGAATATGTTAGCATTGAGGGGGTAGACAAATTGCATAAAAGGAGAGGAGAAAGTGGACGGAATCAGAGGGGAATATTGGGCAATATTGGAATGATGTCATCATAATCATGGCAGTCCTAATTTATTTTATTTCCTTTGAGCTTTTCACTCAGGCAGTTGGACTTTCATGTAATATACACATAGAAAAATGGTAACTTCATATAACAAAATTTCTGTAGAGCCCCTGCCTCAAAATTAGTCACAGGGTGTAATGCAGTGATATCTCACTTTTGCAGGCCTCAAAGCAGCTGGCTGTGCTGTTTTCCTTTCTGGATGAAGCAGAAGAAAAAAAGGGAAAAACAAGAGTAGCTACAAACTGGTTAATATCCTTTCTTGGATGGATAGGGCTGTGGGAGGTGGGACAGGGAAAGACAGGAAAGGTTTTCATCAACATTCATGCTTATTCCATGACCACAGACCTCAAACAGCCATCCTCAACTGTAACATCAAATTGTTATTTAATCTTGTAGGAATAAGTAAGTCACAAGTATCCACATTTGTCAGGTGGGGACAATTACCTAAATAACAGAAGATTCCTTGTGTTGGGGTGTTAATCCAGAGCCTGATTCTCTCGCAGTACTTTGGCCATTGGTGGCTTGACCATGGCAATATTTTCTTTTACACTAACTGGATTTTCTCCCTGCTAGCCCTGATTTGCTCAGAGCAGAGCATCCACATGGGCTCCCAGCCAGATTCATAGCAATATTTTTTAATCTTCTTACTTTGGATTTCCCAAAAATATGTGGCAGTTTGGACAAGGCTGGATGGATCTGGTGTGTCACTTGTGTCTCTCCTGGGACAGCAGGTGTGAGATCAATGACAAAGGAAAGTGTGCCAGACCATTGCTAAATGTTCACTACCCACCTCTTTCACAGCTTAATAAAAAGGATAGGATTATATTGGTTGGAAAAAGGACATGGTGGCTACACTGTCTATGCCACCAAATATATTTGCCCATTACAGGGAGTCTTCAACTTACGACCATAATTGAGCCCAACATTTCTAGTGCTAAGTGAAACATTTGTTAAGTGAGTTTTTTACCACTTTACAAACTTCCTTACCATCATTGTTAAGTGGACCATTACAGTTATTAAGTCAGTAACATGGTTGTTACTGGCTTCCCCGTTGATTTTGCTTGTCAGAAGTTCTCAAAAGGTGATCCTATGACCCCCAGGACTGCAACCGTCATAAATACGGTATGAGTCAGTTGCCAAGTGTGTGAATTTTGATCACGTGACCATGGAGATGCTGCAATGGTTGTAAGGGTGAAAAATGGTCATAAGCTGCTTTATTTCAGTGCTGTTATAACTTCAACCAGTCACTAAATGAACCACTGTAAGTCAGTGACTATCTATATTGGGCTTCTTGCAAATGGCAGTTCATGCATCTATGGAACTATGTTGGGAGAAGGCAGGGCAGAGCCAAAGCAGGTAGGGCATCTGTAAGGAGGTGGGCCTAAAAATCAAAATGGTGCCTATGACTATGTAATTGAAGCTTTACTGATTTTTGGTTTGTTTGTTTCCTGCATGCTGTGATATATGTCATCTGCTGTGCTGATTATTCCACGTATCCCTATCCCAAAAGAATGATCCATCTTTTTAGAATATAAGGACTGATTTGGAAAAGGAAGAATGGATACAAAGTGGTCGCTGAAGAATGAACATTGAATAAACTAAAAAACCAGAGCTAGGCTGATGGTTTCTCCACTTTATTGAGGGGGCTAAGTTGCTGTACGGTAAGCAAATCCATGGATTCCCCCCAAAAAAACAAAGGCCATATGAAAATGGGGAAAGTCAAAAAGTGCTGCATTGTTAATAAAGCAGCAAGCCAAGGAAGCACCTATGAAGGTTGATTTTGCGCACATGTACACTAGGTGTATAATGGGGAAGCATGTGTGTTTGTTTTCTCCCGCTAGGTTGAATCGGACTCATTACTTGCCCCGAATAGTGAAGTGAAAAAACAGGTTGCTCCAAGCAGACTCAAAGCCCAATGCTCATCTATAAAGGGGATGCCAGGGCTGAAATATACCCCTTCTCCCTAGCAGGCAGACAGCTGAGTTTATTCATTAAAATGAACAAAAGATGAGACAAATGCAAGATTCAAATCTGAGCATTGTACTTGCAAGCAAACTAAGAGCTGAAAATTAGATACTGATTTAGATTTCTGCCCGGTCAAAAAGGGAACGGCATTGCCTTAAAAATACCCACCTATCTTCCTTTTCAAGGCAAATGTGAAAATGAGTTTGGACAAATCCATTTGATCCACCTTGCGATTCTTTGAGAAAGGCTGAGAGACAAGTGGGAAATAAAAGAGGTTTTCATTCTGTTGCTATTTCAACCTTGGCTGGAGCATAATGGACATTGTCAGCTGTGCCCCTGACGGAGCTTGTGCTTAGCTACTGCCAGATTTCTTTTTTTTAAAATGCTTGTTAACAAACCATGTGCCTGGGAATAATCTTGAAGGTTTTAATCATAAACAAATATCTGAAAGGGAAAGAAAATGTATGGCCTTACAATGCTGTCTATATGCTGATTTTTAAAGTGCCATATTTTGGGCAGATTTAAATAGATCAACAAATTTGGTGAAATTTGGAAGCAATTCATGACATGAGGTATATCAAGTTTCAGCAACCTCAAATGTATCATTTTTATTATGTGATTAACAGGATGTTTAGAAAAGAATGGCAGGATGTTAAAACTATTATAATCTCATACACATTGTGCACCTCACCACCTCATTTCATTGACAGCACAATTACTGTTAATGCTGGTTTTTCTTCTTCTGACAGAAAAGTAATTTTTTGTCGCTGACATTATAAAAGTAGAGGAGCAGAATAATTGACTACTTATCCAAGGTGCTATGTATTATAATCATTTTATAATTCATGGGAAAGCTTGCTGTTAATCCTTTTGGCAAGGTCATAAATGAAACAACAGAGACATCTTCTGGTGAAAGATAAAATTGGGTATGGAGATAATCCCTGTTTGCTAATGGTAGTAGGATATATTATAGGGAAAAAAACAGCTCTTTGAAGAAGTGAGTCTAGGGCGGCAGCCCACAAACTTTTGGGCACCAGGGACTGGTTCCACAGAGAGGGTTTTTTCCGTGGACTGGAGGGGGTTTGGTTTCATGTGCTGCATGAAATTAACTGAGATGGGCAGCTATAGAAAATAAATAATAATAAATAAATAGTGCTGGGAAGGGTCGGAGGAAGAAGTCAACCTAACAAGTGGATGGGCTGAATTATACAGCTGTTGGTTGGGGGACAGTTGGAAGACTTGGCAACCCAATTGGGAACAGATCCTCCTGAAGCTAATCTGTCTACCACGTGGTTGCTAATTGTCAACACCAATTAGAAGGTACATAATGAATCAAAAACAATGGTGTTAACAATTGTAAGTTGGGTTTGGTTCTACATTTTGCCTGACAGGGCCTGGCACAGCTGATGCAAGTGTGCTAGTGTTATATTAAGGTTTGAGTAGGATCAACCTCAAGCTGGGTAACCAACCAACGTTTTAAAATGTACCTTTATTATCTGTGACACACTTTACATTTTTGTCAGGGCTGAAGAGAAAAATACATAGATATTTCTTGAGAATTCGAGAGTTCCAAACAATTTTCTGGTAATCTGATACTTGATGAAATCTATTAAGAGGAGTATATTTCTTGGCTTCAGCTTTCACAAGGCGATTTAAACTTGCATTTGCTCTTTTCGCAATGAAAATATAGTTCCCTATCAACACAAATAGAGGAAGATAGTAATTTACTCTTGTTTTTGAATTCAGGGCTTGCATATATTTGGGACTTACCGTACATATAACATTAAGATTATACCGTACATACATCATCAATGGCCTCCTTTCTAATCTCTCTAATTAATATAATATGAGTGACCTGGTGAAAGATGTTTTTAATATGTGAAAATTAATTTTTTGTAATGGTTGCATATATTTGGAACTCTTTCACTTCCAGGAATATCTACCAGGGAAGGGTTAAAAGTATCATTCCAGACCTAACCCATGATGTCCTTTCATGTTCTATCTCTGAATCCATCTTTATTATCCTGGGAATTATAACAGCATCTGAAAGTCCAGAGATTTCACAATCTGGTCATATCTTCTTTCCCTTTTTGCAGGCAGAGGCAACTTGTATCTCACAAATGCTCTGCCGACCTCCAGCACGCATTGATGGTGCAGCAAGAATTCTGAAGCAAAACAGCTTGATTTTAGTGGCACAATTTTAACTTTGGTGGGGTATTTGGAGATGTAGGGATGGAATTATGGGAGCCAGTTTACTTTCCAAAGACTCTTCCCCACCCTTCTTCTGCAAAATGGGTTGAAAATTTATCCACATACTATCTGGTGACCTGATAATATACTGATATAGGCCCTGCAGTCCTCTGGAAAGTCATGAGGCCAAATTGTGGCATTATTTCTTCAAATGTTGCCAACCCTTCCCAAATGCAATGAATCTTAAACAGTCCACAATAATGTTTCTCAGAAAGAAGTGCCTGCATATTCATTCCACTAAAGGGAGAAGGGGAAAATTGCAGTTACCTGATGTTTAGCTTAGGCAAGTCACTTTCTATGTTTATTTCTATTTAATCCAACTATCAATACATGCTTAAAAGAAAGTGTTTATAGCATAAAATACTGGACTGCCAGACAGACAGAGACAGACAGAGAGATGAGAGACAGAGACCACGCACTCTTTTGGCATAGAAGCATCCATCTATCCATCCATCTGTCTCTGCATCTCTCTCTCACACACATATTATTATATCTTTTCTTAAATTTCTGCCTATTCTGGCACATTTTTACTATATAGAGGTTCATTTAAATCCCAGAAGTAGGATTTGAAACAAAAAATCAGAGATAAATCAACATATCATACAATTTGTCAATTGTTTTCTGAGGTTTTTGCAGGTGTTTGTATGTAAGTCTTTGGTTGTTCGGGTTTTCTTCTAATTTTACGTGGGAGAAAACCCGAACAACCAAAGACATATATATATGTGTGTGTGTGTGTGTGTGTGTGTGTATGCATATGTATGTATGTATGCATGTATGCATGTATGTATATATATATATGTGTGTGTGTGTGTGTGTGTGTATGTGTATGTATACGTAT
>JANHGC010003994.1:72650-83294 GCA_027560395.1 Boaedon fuliginosus | reverse complement strand
TTTCAACCCCAGAGCTAGAGTGGGGCCTTGCTAGCAGTGGTGGCTCTTCCTTCCCAAGGATCGGCCCTGCTGTCCTCCCACATGCATGCGCATACATGCAACGTTTGGCCCATGAACCAGAAAAGGTTCGCCACCACTGCTCTAGATGTTTTATACCAGGGGTATTCCTTGGCTGGCTGTGGAATTCTAGGAGCTGAAGTCCTCAGGTCTTCAAGTTGCCAAGTTTGGAGAGCCCTGTTTTATACTATACTGTATGTCTCATCAGCTACAGCCATCCAAGTTAATGATAAAGGACTGGGGATGTATAGAATAAAACATCTGGAGAACATCAAATCTGTTCCCGCTTTCACATAGCAGGGACTCTTAGATTAGTAAATTCCAGAAGTGTCATAGAAAGAAAAGGTGAAGTAGTACAGAAACAGTTTTAACTACCTATTCAAGTAAGGAAGAATTCCAAAAGACTTATACATTGGATACAGTTAGTAAGCAAAATACTGTGGGCACAAGTATCTTCTAGAATTTTAATAGTCAGCAAATAAAAAAGGTCAAATGCTCAAAGTAATTTAGGCGTATTCAAGTACTATGTTGTACAGAAAAAGCCAAAACATTAATAGTTGTACAGCAAGTTCTTAGGGAAAGACTGAATGGAGCCACAACAATTTGATTTAAGGAGAGATTTAAAACTGGCTCATCATCACACTTGGCTCAAGCTCTTTAGTAGCAGCTTTGTACAATTTCTAAATTCCATGCTTCAGTGCTATGACCACTGGCTTCAAAGACATCCACTTAACTAGTGAGACGTGACTCCACTATGCACCAAAAAGGTTAGAAAAACCACTCCATGCATGCAATCAAGATACAATTTTTTTCTATATATGGACTGAGGTGACATGATTGTACTAGAAAAGAAGTGACAAATGTCAGCTTCAGAAGTGGCTACAAAGCACCAGGATAGAGATAGCATTCACAAGGAATTGCCTCAAACTGCTCTAAAAATGAAGGGAAACCAAGTTTCTTTCTACAGTTCTTTTACTACTTTGCTACAGGTACTTATTCGAAGGTATTGAAACCAGTCAGGTAGACTAATATGTCAAGACTAAGACGTACGATATCGTGCAGATGACCTGAATAGACTCAGCTATGAAAGGGCTGGGAAGCAATCTCTCTTTTCTTTACCACTCACCCCACCCACCCCAATTAAATACATACAGTTAATTCTTGACTTACGACCACTCATTTAATAACCAAATTATGACAGCATTAAAAAAAAAAGACTTGTGACAGGTCCCCTCTCTTATGACTATCACAATGTACCTGGAACTCACTTGAATAAAAATTGGGTCCAACTGGCATGTATTTATGATGTTGTGGTGTCCCAAGGTTACATGATTGCCATATGCGACCTTCCCAACTTCTGACAAGCAAAGTTAATGAGGGAGATCTGGTTTGTTCAACAACTGCATGATTCACCTGACCATGGGGATATACTTAAAAGACCACAGTGAAAAAGATCTTAGATTGGGCATGACTCAATTTCTGCAATATTTCACAACATAAGTTTTTTAGCAACAGAAATTCAAGTCCTAATTATTGTCATAAGTTGAGGACTAAATGTTACCCTGTCAGTTCTTTCTCTGGTCTCCCATGACTTTTTTTGCTTGTTGATACAAATTACACAGGTGTTGATTTGTGTGAGGATAATATTGTTTGTACAGAATGCCTAGAGTTGTGTAAACCTAATATGCATGCAAACACTTGGTTTGCACATTTGCTAAGCCATGATTTTCTCATGAGATCTGTTGAACAAGCCATCCAACATGCTAACTTATAAACCACATGTTGCACACCATGATGGAGATCACACAACACAAAGAGAACAAAAAGCCTTATGACATAATATGATGATGCATGATCATATCGGAGGGAGAAAGGGATGTCAAGCAGGGATGGGTTTCTCCCGCTTCGCTGGTTACCCACTTTGTGGACGAGCCACTGCACAGCTGTTGGATCAGAGTGTTTTCAGAATACCACGAAGATTTTGAAGGCGATCCTGCGCAGCGCACTTTTGAGGCGGGATATAAATCTAATAAATAAAATAATAAATAAATAAAACCAGCGAACCGGGAGAAACCCATCCCTGATGACAAGATGATATAAAAAAGAAGATATAGGAAACCAATACATCATAGACATAACCTGAGTTATGTCTGAAATATCTGGTTTCATGAGACACAGACATTACTTAGCCATTGTGATTTATATAGCATAGTTAGTGGCTTATTGATCTTTTTAATGGCTTATATGGATTAGTGATCTGTTTTAACTAGAATGTAAGTACAGTATTTCCATTATAATATAGTAAGGCATAATTTAGGTTTTTTGGTTTTGATTTGGTGAGTTATAGTTTGTAAACTATGGTTTATGGTTCAATATGATGCATGAACCTACTGTACACATTTTTGTTTACTCAGCAAATCATAGTTAAAAATAGACAGCCAAATTTGGGTATAATGAGATGCTGGCTACCGAGATTGTGAATTCTAGTCCTGCTTTAGGCATGAAAGTCGGCTGGGTGACTTTGGGCCAGGCACTCAATCCAACCTACCACACACGGTGGTTATGAACAGGGTTAAAGATGTATGTTACCTTGAGTTGACATAAAAATGAAATAAATATAATGGTTTTGCATGATTTATATGTGATCTTGCTTACTTATTAACTGGTATAATAGCATGTACGTCATACTATTAATATGTAACTGATATCACTTATATTTGTGCATTTTATAACACAAGCATATAAGCAAAGTGAACATTTGTGCATAATACAACACAAACATAGAAGCACAACATTCATTTGACGATGTTATGACACCCAAGTTGTTATTTTGATACCTTTGGGGATTCTTAGATCCCCTGTTATTCAACTGAAGCCAACTTGATTTAGTAAGTTGGCTGTGAAGTTTCCAAAGTTTACAACAGTGTTATTATTTGACATGTTATGAATAAGATGTTGAAAGATGTTGCTTGCTTCTTTGTTTGTTGATTTTGTAACAGTTCCAATGTGTTTTTCCAACCATGGCATTTTGAAGATGTGTGGACTTCAACTCCCAGAATTCCTCAGGCATAGCTTATCTGGGAGCTGAAGCCCAGACATCTACAAACTGCCGAAGTTGAAAACATTGCACAATACATAGAATGTCTTTCAGGAACATTTGTATGGACTTGAATATTAGAAATACAGGAGTAGAAGCAGCTGTTTCCAAGATATTCTTTACAAAAGATGTACTTGCTCCTTTCCAGATTTAGGACACTTCTACATATCATCATTCCCCGCTTTTGTTCCTTTCCAGCTGTTTTGGAGCTGAACGTCTGATGGTCTTTTCACTGCTGCAGACACTGAAGCACAAGAAAGCAGACAGGAAACAGCCTGAAGCGATCAGTATATTTTCTTTGGCTGATCTAAAGGAAAAGGCGAAATAAATAAATAAATAAAATAAAAATGTTTATAGTGGCTGTAAGTATAATGGGTATTTCATTAAACAGATTTCACTACAAAAAATAAAGTAGACTATTGAACAATAGCGATTAAAATATATATCTTGTATGTTTCACAGTCCCATGAAAGCATATAATGTATTAGAAAATACTTTGCGTCGTTTTAGAAAACTGTTTCCATGTTTAAAGCAGCTTTCTACAATCCTGAACCTCCAAAACTACTGGACTACAGTTCTCATCAATCAGCATATCCATCGTTTTAAAATATTTGGTTTATAAGCTTATATTCCAGCAGAGTAGGTTCATGTTTGCTGGCAAATCAGATAAAGTGTATCATTTTGGATTAGAAGTTAAGTCCAAATTAGTAGGCATAATACCTTAAAAATCTACCCAGATATTTTCATTATCTTGAAATAGTTTGGTCTTAAGCTTATTTATTCAGAAACAAATCCTATTCTGTTTTATGGAATTGTTTCTTAATAAATGTATTTTGGATTATACCATATTAAAAAAGAAAGGTAAATATTGGAAGAAGAGGAAAGGACTGCATGCATCATATAAATCATGATCACACCTTTCAATGCGTTTTTGCAATATGCAAGTAGCTTACTGTCATGCTTTGGATTGGCACTGTTTACAATTGAAGAGATCATCACAAAGCAACTTTGAAGTAGAACATGCAACTGATTGAAGACATTTGCAATAGGACAAGATAATAACTTCCTGACTATATTGTAGTACTGTATATACAGTATTATATTTCTAGGTGGCCTAATCCTGATTAAATTACTGTAAATTACTGTTAGTTTAACAACAGTATGAACTTGGAAACAATCTTGGAAAAAGTTATTTAAAGTTACAACCATTGTATGTTTTCACTGGTGACATAATCACAATTTGGGCTTTTGGCAACCAGCTAGCATTTACAACAGTTGCAGCATCTTGTGGTCATGTGATCATGATTTGTGATTTTCCCAGCTGGCTTCTGACAAAGTCAATCAAGGAACAGGAAGCGTGACTCATTTAACAACTAAACTAGCCAGTTTGGTCTAGTGGTTAAGGCCCCAGGATAGAAATCAGGAGACTATGAGTTGGAAGCTGGCTGGGTGACTTTGGGCCAATTACTCTCCCTCTCAGCCCACCACACCTCACAGGGTTGTTGTTATGTGGAAAATAGGAGGAGGAAGGAGTATTAGGTAAGTTCATTGCCTTGAGTTTATTTATAAAAATAATAAAAATGGGGTACAAAAATCTAAATAAATAAATACTGTAAGTTGAATGTTTATTTAACAAAAAATGGTCATAAAATAGAGTCCAGTCTCATGAAGAATTTGCTTTACAACTACAATGAAGGAAATTCTGATCTCAATTGTGGTCATAAGTATATGGTTTTTATTTATCATGTAAAGGTTAAGATTCTAAAGCACAGTCATGGATAAATCCTTCCTTCCTTTCTTTTGATGAGTTATAAATTTAAGGATTTTTAGATAATTATTTACATCAGACAATAATAATCTTTACTAGTTTTGGCAACTCTTTCTGCTTCTCTTAATGATTGCATATGGATCAAAGATGATTTTCTTATATTAATTCAATAATAATGCAGCAAATATTAATTGTACAGAATTGTCAATATGAAGGAAATGATACTTTGCAAAAAAAAAGAGTTGAGTGCTTTATAGTACAATATAAACTTTGATGGAATCAAATAGCGCTGTCCTCTGCAAATTCCTACCCACAAATACTTGGCTGTTACTTCTTTATTTCAGTTCTAAATAGACACTAAAGAAGAAAGTTCTTAGCTGAGCCCTCGCAAGCCTCTTGTATATGTTCAATTTGCTTTATCATAGGTTATACAGGCTATAAATAATTTGCATACTTCATCAGATTTGTCTGTTTAACTACCCAGAATGGAATTTATATCTATAATATAAACTGAGTCAATAAACAAATACCAGAGTTTGGTGTAGTTGTTATGGTAGTACCATAAGTTCTAGTTCTGCCTTAGGCATGAAAGCCAGCTGAAGGACTTTGAACCAGCCACTCTCTCACAGCCCTGGGAAGAAGGAAGTCAGTGGTAATGTTATGAAAACTGCAGGGATATATTCATGTAGTCACTATGAGTCAGGATTGACTACTGAGGTGTGCACACACATATAAATGATGTACATAATATTATTAGCAAAGAAAACTTGCCAAGACTATGTTATAGCTCATGTGGTATCCTTCATATCTGGAAAGTTCAAAGACTTCAGAAAAATAGAAAGATGGGTGCCTTCTCTTTATATGGTAATATACATTTTGTTTGGCAGTCAAATGTAATCCTGTATAGAAAACAAACATTGGTTGTACTATTTAGACATTTCTGATTTGTTTGATGAGCACTTGGAAATCTCAAAGGACAGCATCAATGACCTTAACTTTAATATGTTTCTTTAAAAGCTAATAGAATGGACTTTTGCCAAGGGAATATTAAGATAGAAGTATTTCTTGTTGAGGCATAGAGGAACTAAAACTGGATAAAGGTTTGAGGTATTCCTTGATAGTCTTGTGAATGGAAAGATATACAGCCTCTCCTATATTGATAAGCTTAGTGATAAACAGTCAGATCATTCTGAATTTAAAAGCTGCTACATCTGGGTCTTAGTCAAATAGTCACTTCTTTATCAATTATTATTCCAAATGTAGTGGAAGAGTAATATAATATGACTTGTATTTATGCAAAACCTGCAATTCAAGGACAAAACCTTTGGCCACCTGAAACAGAATTATTACTGTACTCTGTATTTTTTACAAGCAATTAGAAATGAAATTCAGCCATGGTCTGAGGTGTACAGGCTTCTTATTCCCATAGCATTATGTTCCTAAGGCAGGGGTATCAAACTCACAGCCCACGGGCCGAATGCATCACTCCTACCTCTGGTTTAGTGAAGGGGAAAAAATCATGATATGTTACATGATGACCCGAGTTTGACATTCCTGTCCTAAGGCCATTTTATAAACATTAGCTAGCTTGCTGCTGCTATATTTTTCAAGCAAGGGCTGTATAAACCATTCTTAGCAAAAATAATGTTGAGTCATGTATTTGGGGGGATGGGGGCACCTGTATTGAATGCACTCCCAGCCTTTGAAAGCTGCCAAATTTAAAGCAATTTTGATACATAACAATCTGGAGGCAATTCTGGATTGGCCTTCCCAGGGAATAAACTTATTTTCTGCATCACAGCCACATGAAATGACCCAGCTTAAATGTTATTCTATCTTTTGTTCAAATAAATGATTTCCCACTATGTTTCGTGCCTTACCTATGAACTGTTGCATCTTTGGACATATTTAGCATCTGCTGAACTAAGAACAGCTGTGAAAAGCACTTTTGGTTCAATGTGTTGAGCATGCTTAGAACATAGGTCAGATCAGGAGTGGTAGAGCAAAGCTCACAGCACAGATAATAATAATTCTTATGAATGTTTTAAAATAAGCAGACTACTACTGTCTTAGAAATGTTCTTTCTCCATTATGCAATCTACCTACAGGGTGATTATGTATTAGTTATGGAGACTCTTTGTCACTTCTGTGATAAGGAATAATTTTCCAACCATTCATACTGGTATTTCAGCTCTACTCAATTGCATTTATTAAAGTTATGAAAGCTTTTAAAATAAGTTGGAGTAAGCATTTTAGAATTGTACATATACAGCACCTTTATGCTATTCTTCAAAGCACACACATATAATTTCAGGTGTTCACATATGCTTGAAGAAAGAAGATACTCTCTAATCAACTTAATCATTGAAGTAGTGCTCTTTAAGATAACTCTTAAAGTTGCTGCAATATTTTTCAGATTTCTGTATATTTTAGTAAATAATAAAGAGATAGTGGATTCATACAATGTACAAAGCATTTCCTTTAAATTATTGCAAACATGCATGCCCTAATAAATACCATTAACTCATTATTCTGTTTTTAAGCAGCCCTGCCTTATAAATGTCTAAATTCAGTGGGTTTGCACAATAATAACCAATGCTGAATATTAAGTTTAGATTGCAACTTCAGAGTTTTGCTCATGTCTCCTGAAACATAATCTTATCTGTTGCAGATAATATATATTTTGTTGCAGAAGACTATGCTACTTATTTCAGTTTTTAGCTCAATACATTACTTAAAATTATAAAGCAAACATATAAGTAAAGTTGAACAAATGTGGCTTACTTAGCCAACACTGCACTTTCTTCAGGTTGGTCAGAAGAACACAAGTTTTGTTACTGTATTGCAGAAAAACACAACTAATTGCCTTTTGAATCCAGTGCAAGAATTTCACAATGTTTCCTATAAAAGTTACTTTCAACAAGAATGAATTTCATGTACCATTCTTTCTTCTAACAGATAACAAATATATTTCTCACAACACATCATAATCTGCTTTTTGGAAGCTCACAGAGGAAAAACAGCAACAAGGCATTACATACTTTGAACTGATTAGCATTGTCCTTTACTCAAAACAAAAGATTTATTCTCAATTTTCCTCTTCTTTAAAGCTTACATTTCCAGGATCTAGACAGGTTAATAATGTACTACCACAAAATTCACAATGAGATTAATTTTGATTGTTTGCATTTGTCTCATCCAATTACTGGAAATTCTCTTAGAGCTGTTGGTAGGTTAATACCAGAAATTACATGAGTAGAATCTCAATTAAAATCAATAAGATATTCCCATTCTGATATGAAGCGTATTGACTCTGGATTGGCTACTATCTTTGACCTATACCATCTCCCTTTGAAGATAAAATGTTGTGGGAGAATCATGTATCTGCCTTTTGTTCTAGGGCAAACTGGCGGTCCACGGGCCAAATGCATCACGTGCAGGCCACAGCCACCCCAGCTCCATGAAGGGAAAAAAGTCACGATACATCACATGATGGCAATGTGACGCCACAAATTTAACACCCGTGTTCTAGGGAAATTAACTGACCTTTTCATTTTGAAAAATAGCAATGTTTTTGCCCCTTGCTACTCCTACGTGGCTATGTTTAGAATCATAATAAGATATATTGTACAGATAATCCTTGACTTGCAACAGTTCATTTAGTGACATTAGGAGTTACAATGGCACTGAAAAAAGTGACTTATGACCATATTTCTCACTTATGACCCATACAGCATCCCCATGGACACATGACTGACATTCGGATGCTTGGTAACTGGCTCATTATTTATGACTGTTGCAGTGTCTTGGGGTCATGTAAATACCTTTTGCAACCTTCTGAGAAGCGAAGTGAATGGGAAAGACAGATTCATTTAATAACCATGTTGTTAACTTAACAACTGCCATTATTCACTTAACAAATGTGGCAAGAAAAGTTGTAAAAGTAGGCAAAACTTATTCAACAAATTTCTCACTTAGCAAAATACATTTTGGGCTCTGTTGTGGTCATAAGTCGAAGACTACCTGTTATTATCTCAGATTTCATTCCAGAAAGATGAAATAATGACACATGGATGGTTAGTAGGGCTTTCATAAATCTTTCACAATTCCCAGTACAGTAATATCCTTCTAATGCAGCAATTATAATCTCCTAAAATGGTTATATAATTTTTTTCTGGCTTATTTTAAAAGCTATTTTAATATGTCAAGTATGACATCCAATTAAAGGAAATCCAATTGAGGATTAACTAAGGTGCACTGTTTGGGAATAGAACTATTCAGTGTTTCCCGTTTTTGAGATCCATGCTCTATTTCCTGGCACCTGGATAGGAAATGCAATTAAAAAAACCAGAGCAACAAGATCCAGATTGGCTGTTTCTAAAGCAAAGTTTGATTCTTTCCCAAAATATGTTGCAATTGGCATTGCATTTCCTTTTTAAAAATTAGTGTAGAGAACTCTCAAATAAGTCAATATGTGGTTAGTATATATATTTTAAATGGCTTTTAAAAGGATTATTCTTATTGGATTGCTTTTCGGCCAGTCTAGAATAAACAAACTGGACCAGGTACAAATGCTTATTAAAGTGAATTGTTCAACTTGAGTGAAAATTTGCAGAATCCCCAAAAGGACATGCAAGTCAATCCTTTACTCTGAAGCAAGTCCAGTTAAGTAAAAGCAGAAGCAAAGTAAGTATACAAACACTCAACTGTAATCTTAGTTTGATACCCTAAAAACTAGAACAATGATGAGCTGCCCCACAAAAAATGGCTACATAGTTGATTAAAGATTGTAAAGAATTTGTAGAACAACTTATCATCCTTCAATGCTTCTGTTGGTTGTTTGCCATTTACATTTTTTTTGCAAAACTCACATGCATTTCAAGTTGAGATCCATCCCATTCTAAGTAACTGGATATGCCCAGAGGGCGAATTTAACTAAAAGAGAGATCTCTTTCTTCTCAAATCTTGCGTAAGAAGCAAGCAGGTACTACTATAACTACAGAGGACTCTACCAAAAGGATTGTCACATTCCGCAGGCCAGTAAAATTCCATTGATGATATCTTGTTCCAAGCCATTTTTGAGAAGTGGTATTTATGAAAAATAACTTTGCTCAATAAATCAGATATAAAAGCTGCATGTCAAAGTCTCCTTAACATGTTCAAAATATTAAGAAATGCTTGCAGCTGAGAAACTAGATAAAGCATTTCTTTTACTGTTTATGAAGAACTTCTTGTAATATTCACAGACATAACTGTTTGTTACATTGTAACATCCTGATTTCCACTAGTAGGAGCTCAAAATGATTTACCCTGGGGTGTCTTTTCTGATCATCCCTGCAACAACCCCTTAAGGTAAGTTGATCTGACAGAGCAATTGTCCCAAAGTCCCCCAGCAAGTTCTCATGGCTGAAGGTGGACCTGAACCCAGGCCTACCCCATCCTATTTAACACTTTAATCATGACCATAGGGCTGAGGGCTGAGATTCTGTTGTGAAGCACTATTACATCTGACATATCTCAAAATTTCATATATAAGAGGCCAGGGATTGACTGGGTGAAGTGTGGGTGACCATTCCAATTTTTGGTGCTAACAGTGGATAAGAGTTAGAACAGTGGCGTAGCGTGGGCTTTCGTCGCCTGGGGCAGACCGGAAATTTGCCGCCCCCCTATTTAGTTATTCTTAAAAAAAATAGACAAAATAAAAAAAGCAGCATTAAATTTT
>JANHGC010003994.1:40632-66120 GCA_027560395.1 Boaedon fuliginosus | reverse complement strand
CTTAGTAATAATTTGACAGTGTTATGGAAATTATTTTTATTTGTTTGACCCATCTGATTACAGAAGCATCTATATTTTCCTTAAAGAAACAAAATAAAAATCTGTATTTCCTATCAATTTTATAAATATTCTATAAGTGAAACAGGATGATTTGAAATGTTCTGGACTCTCATCCTTGGCTCATACTGGAGTCAATAAGTTTTTCCAGTTTTCGTAGGTAAAGTTAGATACCTTGGCTTATATCCGGATCGGCTTATACTCGAGTATATACTTTGGCTACCAAAGTGGTGTCATCATCTCTATATTCAAACTGTTACTGTTTCGGTCCAATTTTAATTCCAGCTACCGCCTTTTCCAATACCTTCATTTATATATTTTAATCATTTTTACATAGAGGGAATCAATATTCACCCATTGTGAATCAATCATTTTTTTATTAGTACAGCTTATTTCTCTGTCATATTTCCCAGATGCTGTTTTTTATCCAAATACGAAATCTGTTTAACCTGCATAAAGTTGCTTAATCACAAGTTGAACTTGCAACAAAAAAGTTCATCATCCTTCTGGCAATTTAAACAATGCCCTATGGAGTTTTGAACAATTTTCTTTCAACATTTCATGCATCTTTCTTTCACTCAAAATCAATCACTGCTTGCTTTCTATTTTCATCTATTGTTATCCTTTCCTTTTTTTTTTACAGCATTGTTTCTTCTACCTCAGGAAAAAAAAAGGACACTAATTTATTTGGTTTTGCTTACAACAGTTGAAATTAAGTACTGGCAATATTTTGAATTCACTTGTTTTCTATAAACACTGCACACCAGCTCTGGCCCATTCTTGGGTAAAACTGTTTTCCATTTTAATCTTGCTGTAGTCTTGGAATTTGCCTTGATGGTCTTGGAAATCACACTGGTCAAGAGTAGAGCAATGGAAATGTAAGCAAACAGGCCACTCACTGTTTTTTCATGATACTATTCAGAGTATTCATTTGGAAAGTCTGAGTTATGATTTAGAATTTTGCTTGTCCATCTTTGCTTCATTATGGAATGCCAATCACAGAAAATATTGCTTTCATAGCTCAGTGGGGTCTGGGACAACTAGCCATGGCTATCTCATGTTATCTGCTACTATTTCTTTGACATTATATTCATTTTTGTCCATTTCTTCAGAATAATAACTCCTGCAGTGTGTTGGCCATGGTGAGATGCTGGAACCAGTTGTCCATGGTGAATTGTCCCATTCTGACTCAGTGACAGTTTTGTTACAGAATTCTGCAGAATCTGATTCTTTCTCCATGCTGTATATTTATCACAAAACTGCAAAGAGTAATAATCTGAACATTTCATTTGAAAACATTAGCAAGTGTGCCCAGTTTTTATCTCTTTCTCTTTTATTAAAATCCCAGTGAACAAATGACTGAAAAAAACTAATGGACTGGATGGGGACTTATAAATTGAAGTTCAATCCAAATCAAATGCAAGTAGAATTAGACGTACATTCCATTTGAAGTCTTTTGTAACTGTAATTGGAAATGTGTTTCTTGATGCATTTGAAACAGTAAGTGTGCGCTAAAAGCAGGGTAATTTTGATGTAATAAATTCATTGTCCAAAAGGCTGAAAATGTCTTTACTGTCATACAGATATATAAAGTTATATCTGCAATATTTCTAGACATTTTTTGGTCTGTCTGCTCTGTCTAAGATAGACAGCTTCATTGCTAGCAATCAATGTCCTTACATTTGCTTATCCAGATTAGTGTTCTCTACTTTTCCACTTGGAAAGCAGTAACAATCACATTTATACCAGTAAAATTGGATGCAGGATGATTCAGTGCAACTTATCCAGTTCAAAACTGGCTTATAAATGGTGGGGTTCAAGTCACTGTTTATTTATATAATAAATAACTGAGCTACCATGTCTAGAGTTTGAGTCATGCAACAGATTTATAGACTCCCCTTACCATGTCATTTGTTCTGCTATTTACTACTTGCAGAGAAGAGGAGGAGCAGCTGTGGACTGTAGAGTTTTATGTTGTTAATCAGACTCTCACATAATTTTATCCTACCAGTCTGCAGGTTGCCCCCCTTTGCCCTTCCCTATGGACTAACTCTTTTGTGCTCTACTGTTTGGACAGATAAATATTATCCTTAATAATGTGACAGTCCATTATAAAGCCATGAAGGCCATATACTTATAAATTTAAAATTAAACCTCAAAATGCATGCTTTGCTCCCCCAAGCTGATTCTTCTGACTGTCAATTGCTCCAACTTTACAAATAAAGAAAATAAAAAGACATCTTTTCCTTTTCAATTTGGGTCATTTTTCCCCTTTTCGTTTAAATTCAAGAGTTATTTAAATGGTGTTGCACCCAGGATTGATTGCTACTAGTACAATGACTTGATCAGGGAAGAGAGGTGGGGTATAAATTTAATAAATAATAATTTAATGTATTAAATTTATACCCTGCCTCTCTTCCCTGGTTAATAATAATAATAATAACAACAACAACAACCATAAACTGATGTTGAATTCTGGAGTTACAGTGTCTCATAGCCTGGTATCAAGGACTCCTCCTTATTTGGGTCTAGTATCAAAGTTTTTATTCAGACTCTATTTTAGTTTATCATCTAAATTATGAATGGTAAGAAGACCTGTTGCCTCTCTTTTTACAAAATCCCCCAAAACGATAAGCCTATCTTTACATGCCTCTGTAGAGTCCATTTTCTTCTGAAAGGTCTTTGGTGCGCTTCTAGGAAGCATGAGCTTTAGACTTGACACAGTAAACTCAGTTGTGAGTTTAATCTGAATATTTTAGGATTCGTTTTAAAATTATTTTAATTTTATCTCTTAAAAAAGAGCAATAGTAATGTTTAAAATAAAGACAAAAAAGAACATTTCTTAACTACAATAGCACATAGAACCACAGTAATTGTGACTAATTTCCGTTGCTTAGCAATGTGATTGCAAAGTGCAATATCGCACAATCACATTGTTTAATGACAACAACCCTGAGAGTCCCTCTTGCTATTGTTAATTGAGGATCATGGGTCATTAAGTGAGCACCTTACATGGCTGGGGCTTGCAACTTCCTGCCAGCTTCAATGGGGAAGACTTCAGAAAATTGCAAGCCCCAGTCATGACAAGCCTTTCCTTCGGCAGCTCACAAGCAGGCTGGTGGGCAGGTGAGTGCTATTTAATCTGGAAAGGCAGGGGTGGGGTGCAATGGATGGACGCAACCATGATTGTGGAGGAGGATGCTATAGCAAGGCCCAATTGCAGGTGGAATGGATGCGGTGGCCCAGTGCAAGTGCAGTTGCAAGGGTGTTGTGAGATGGCACAACAAGGATGGTCATGTGTGCATATATGCGTTATGGAGCGTGGGCAGAGGGGTGCTGCAGGCTGGTGTGCACTACTGAGTATGAGATCCTATGGCAGAGTTCCTCATGAGAAAAAGGATAGACCTAGCCTGTTGGTTTCTCCATTGACTTTGCTTGTGGGAAGCCACCAGGGGACCATCATAAGTGCTTACATCAAGATCATATAACTGCTATGACAGCCACAGCTTGAAAACCAGCTGTAAGTACCACTCACTTGGTGCCATTAGTGAACCAAGTCTATCTGTGATCTAGTGCGGATATGGGATGCAAACATACACGCATGAAGGTTTTCGTAAACAACTAAGCAAAAGCTCTTTATCTTTCTAGCAATTATTCTGATTTATTGTGACTTTCAGCCTGTTTTTTAACCTATTTTGCAATGTGCATTGGATCAGAGACCGAGATGAATGCAAGCTGAGAGGACAGAATAATGAATTCTGCTTTTAAGACTTAATTTGAGAGCAGAATCATGCACTAGGGAAGACTGCCGTAAGAGGAACCAATACTATATTACATTCTATGTCCAAACAAAACAAACAAAACATTATATACATATATTTCTTCCCCATTATACCTCCCCAGAGGCAAAGACTTGATCACTCTTGATTCT
Source organism: Boaedon fuliginosus (assembly GCA_027560395.1). Taxonomy (NCBI): domain Eukaryota; kingdom Metazoa; phylum Chordata; class Lepidosauria; order Squamata; family Lamprophiidae; genus Boaedon; species Boaedon fuliginosus. The sequence goes on along the minus strand of JANHGC010003994.1, from coordinate 62,132 downwards.
GTTGAAATCACATTAGCACAATGTTTATATCAACTGTCAGCCTAGTTGCTGAAAAGGGACCATTTAGGAAATAACTTGAAACTGTGACTGCAAAAACTGTACTTTCCATTTCAGAGTGTTGGTCTGCCAAGTTAAACGATGACTTAGAGGCTTTTGCCAAGACAGATAAACACAACACTTTGGACGTCAGCAGCTATTGGACTTAACAGTGAAGAACACTGAAAATGGCAAACTCTAATTGCTTATCCAATAGCATGTTAACTTTTCAGATGAAATAGCTAAACTCTGCAGCTGAACAAATGAGCTAAAATGTAATCCATTTTCTAGGGCGGAAGGAAAAAGGAAGAAAGAAAAATTGCAAATTTGTAAAAAGAGTTGCCAGACTTTTTAGCGCTTGGAAGGTATCTGTATCTTAAGTCACAATATCAGTTTCACAAATTTGCCAAGGTAAATAATCCTCATGCTTTTCTCAAGAAAAACTCAGGTTTCATTGATTCATTGATTTACTTATTTTTCCCTGTATATCCAGCTACTCTTTTAGGAGAGAAAGGAATGATCCGAAGGCAGTGGAAACTGTGTCAATTCTGAATCCTGTTTGTTCATCCCCCTGGAGTATCCTCAGATCAGAAACTCCAAAATGTAGAGCATCAGATGGTGATGGCATAATTTGCTGTTAGTTTTTTTGGAGGGAGAGGGAGAGTAAACCTTTGAAATAATAGTTTTAAAACAACTTAACCTAACAACAGCCTATAAAAGTGACTCGGCCAACTAATATGATGTTATGTCATTAACTTTTGAATCTACAGAGAAAATATTTGGAGCTGATTATTGATTTTTTTTTAAAAAAATTCTGAAACAGTAAAATCAGGAGTTTGACTTTTCCTCTCTCTTTTTGATATAAGCATATTAAACTGCTATAATGTAGCTAATCACACTCCTAAGGTAAGTAAACAAAAAAACAAACAAGTTAATTTTGGCTGAGAAAATATTCCTGAAGGGTTTAGGCATTCCCATGCTAACCTAAGAGTTGTATAACCTGTTGTTAGAGAAGGAAAACATCACCCCTATTAAGTTAAATGAAAACTGGTCTTCAAACTTGTTTTGTTAGCTCTTTCAAAGCTAGGTTACTCACAGTAGGCTCTATTATATAATAATGCATAATTTCCTTTGTTTTGAAATACGCCAAAACAAAGTGCAGAATTAAGTACAACCTTCATTGACGAAGTTTACATAAAGTCAGAAGTCAAATAGATAAACAAAATAATGTAATATTCCTTAGCTTGGTCAAAAATTCTTGGCAGAATATGAATCAGTATTTCCCTACTCACAATGATTGGACTACTGTAATGCGCTCTACATGGGGCTGCCCTTGAAGAGCACTCGGAGACTTCAACTGTTTCAAAATGCGGCCGCGTGAGTGATTGAGGGTGTACCTCGGTGCATCCCCATAACACCTATCCTCCGTGAGCTGCATTGGCTTCCAGTGGTCTTCCAGGTACAATTCAAGGGGCTAGTAACAACTTTTAAAGCCCTACATGGCTTAGGAGCAGGGTACTGCCTCCTGCTATCTTATGCCTCCCAGCGCCAAATTAGATCCCACAGAGTTGGCTTGCTACGGGTCCCGTCAGCCAAACAATGTCAGCTGGCAGGCCCCCATGCTAAAGCCTTCTCTGTGGCAGAGCAGACCCTCTGGAATCAGCTCCCTGCAGAGAGAAGGGCCATCCCCACCTTGTTGGCCTTCCGTAAAGTCACAAAGACCTGGCTTTGTCGGATGGCCTGGAAATGATGTGTCCCCTCTTTTTGAATGTGTTGATTGTTGTGTAGCTTTTTTATATTATATATTATGTATCTTAACTTGTTGTTAGCCACCTTTAGTCCCCCTGACCGGGGAAGTGAGGCGGGTTATAAAAATATACATACATACATACATACATACATACATACATACATACATACATACATACATACATACACTCATTTCCTGACTCATAACTGGCTGTTTTGTATTCCAGTATTATGTGCAACATGTCTGTCTGTCCATCTATCCCTCCAAATCAATCCCATGCTCCCATACCAGAATTTTAAGGCTAAACTAACAGAAATCAAGATGATATAGCAGTTGTCTATAAGACTAAGATGGCTCAGGAATTGATAGCATAGGTAGCACCTCTTCAACATTGTCCTGACATTTTCTCTTATGTCTTCATTTCAAATGTACATCCTGTTTTAGGACACAATTAGAAGTCTTAAGAGCACCATACTAATATTCAGATGTAGCAGTGAAGATTCAGATATTTGACCCAAAAAGAGCATTCCTATCCTGCTAATGCTCAGAGGCCCCTGAAAAGTACATAGGCCCATGGGCATCTGCAGGAGGTCACAAGCCTTTGTGGCTTGGCATTCAGGTATTCCCAAGGAGTACCTTCTCCAATCAACCTGCCTGACCTGTGTATCCTGGGAGAAGTTGCCGGTGATCACTCACTTCCTCAAAGTTGGTTCATAAGTACTGCTTTTCAGAGACAATACCTATGTTATGGAATATCCTATCTTTGGAAATCATTTTGCTATTATTATTGTTATGGTCCATCACACAGATAGCCAGGTGTTCAGACTGGGTGTGGCATTTCTATCCACCTGTATCAAATCCTTTCCAAAGACCTGGGATAGGCAGATGTTGACGTTTGATTGTGTTATAGGTATTGTCGCAGGATGTAAGCTGTTCCAAGTAATATATATATTCTCTTGTTGGAGTGTTCAGCTTTAGAGATTAATTTGGTTCCTTCAAAATCAATTTCATGTCCTATTGCACTCCAACAAGAGAATAATTATGGAAGCCGTCGAAATAGAGAAACACCCCCATAACATGAACAAACGTGATGATACCTCCCACCTACCAGACATCTGGAAACTAGCCCTAATCAACAAACGAGTCTCAGGCTCAAACATTATCACTGCTGCTGCTACCCCTGTTGACTTTCACCATCTTCTTCCTCCTGCTTCCCACCCTTGATCCAAACCCTGGACAAGGGCATGGCCCCAGGATGCATGCATTGAGCATGACAGGTGGCAGAGCTTCATTTGCCAAAGGGAGCTTGCTGGGGCTGGCCAGAGAGGAGGCAGCAGGACAGAGGTGATGGAGAAGACAGGGGGATACCCCCAGGGGAAGATGGTGCCGTTGGCACTGTGCAATGGCTCATAAAGTCCTCCTGACTTAGAATACTACTTAGAAATAGCATTCAGGAATGTCATGTAATTTTAAAAGAGAGACTCAAGCTGACTAATTATCTCTTTCAATATATAATCCTTTACTTGTTTTGGATAAACAGAATTATTTAGAAAACAAAAACTTAATTTAAACATTTATAATTTCATTAATTTGTACAGGTAGTCCTCAATTTACAACAGTTCATTCAGTGACTGTTCAAAGTTACAACAGCATTGAAAAAAGTGACTTGTGAGTTTTTATCACACTTATGACCATTGCAGTATCCCCATGATCACGTGAACAAAATTCAGACATTTGGCAACTCACATTTATGACGGTTGCAGTGTCCCAAAGTCATGTGATTGCCTTTTGTGACATGATAAGCAAAATCAATGGGAAATCCAGATTCACTTAACAACTATATTACTAAATTAACAACTGCAGTGATTCATTTAACAACTGAGACAAGGAAAGTCACAAAATGGAGCAAAATTCACTTTACAGATGTCTTGCTTAACAATCAAACTTTTGGGCTCAATTGAGGTCGTAAGTCGAGGACTACCTGTAATAGGAATTACATGTTGGAAAAAAGCCAATTTATAGATACATAATCTCTTGATAATCACTTGTGTTGAACTACATTTTCCATGACTTGCATTCAAATGGCCATTTTAAATGAGATTTATATGTTCGAATCAAAATATCTGGAAAACACCTATATGAAATATATACTTTGGGGCATATATAGATTAGATTGTGAACATAAATTATTGTCTCTACATGTACCTCTACTTGTATTCATTGTTATTTATTGAAATTATAACCTATCATCTTGTATTAGAAATTTATTTGTGCTTAAAATCTATTGAGTCTGATTGTAATTGGAAAAAGAAACTTAGAGTAAGTTGTAAGTTGTACATTTTTGCACATAAATTGGCTACCTTACTTAGAGTAAGTTGTACATAATTTGCTTTCATAAATTGGCTACCTTTCTGGTACTCAGGGCACCTCTAACCTATAAATAAACTACATAATGTTTAATTTATGTTTGGGGAAAAGGACATTTAGTGGTACAGAAACTTAAAAATGGACAATGTACTTTCTTCAAAAACTTCGGAAACTAAATAGTAAGTTTTATTTTTTATCTTCTTGCTTGATTTGATATTTATAAATGCTGTTGGGTTGGTTGTAGAACACTTAATTGAAAAATGAACATAGGATAAAATTAAATCCCCTCTTCCTCCAACTTCTGATTTGTTTTCAAGTATTCTGCCAAAATAATAGATAATCTTCTAATGTTAAATGTTAACATTTCTGTTACATGTCAGTAACTATTTGCTTCTGTTAGTGTAAACCCAACAGAAACATTCGTTGACCTTCTGAAGCTTGAATAAATGGAAATATATCAGCAGAAAAGGCCTGTTTCTACCTCCAAGTCTTTTTCTTCTTTTTCTGCTAAAATAAATAAGACATGTTTGGATATGCAAAAAAAATCCAAATGAAGTTCTTTGGAAATGATTAAATGGACTGAAGGAAAGGTTATAATCAGATATGTTAAATACCATAATGTATGCATGTGGAGAATATCCATTCTTTCTTTATTTTTGTGTTACTGTTGCATCAACCTGTAGTTGTCATGTGTACCACTATATTCTTCACACCACAATTGTCTGTCTGTCACTAATTCCTTCTCATCATACTGTCTAGTTTTCTACTGATTTACAGTGTAGCATCTATTAGCATGGCACCCATGACATGGTGTTAAGCATTGCGATAGAAACCCTGTCATATACAGGTTCACATTGCGAAAATCATTATGTGCAGTTAGGTAGTTTTTATTGCGGGTATGATCTTCTACCCTTTTAATTTCCAAAAGAGAGAAATAAAGGACAAGTTGGGCTTTGAATTTATGAAGACTAACTATTGTTTCATGGCCACTTCTACATTCCTTAAAGGCATCGACATTTAATCCTTTTTGCTTATTTGGTCTGTAATTTAGAATCATTACTCACATAAGGTGCATTATTTTTAGTACCATCTTCTTTCCTGGGATGTATTCTGAGAGCTGTTGGTGACAGTCTTCAATTGAATCAGTGATTTGCCCAAAAGTTTGAACTAACTATTATAAACCCACATTTTAAGGAAGAACTCAACTGTCCTAGTGATGGTAACATATGCTGACTTAAGGGTTTATAATTCTGCTTTAAAATAGAAACTTTCCTTTTCTTTCTTTTCCTATAACTAAGGGAATTGTTCCGGATTTTGCAGCTGGGGAATTTAACGTCAAACAGCAAAATCAGAAACTAAATCTTGACTACTCACTTCCTTCCTTCCAATATTGCTGTTGTCACCAATATGTTTTTGAAACTGCAGTGGATCACTCATAATCTCTGTTTTCAAGAGGGCAGCTCAAGTTTCCTTAATCAGCAGATTTACTGATGAATAAGCAGTATAACCTTGGATGTTTACTCAGGAGTATTCAGCCATTAACCTTCAGTAGTGTGACTCAGGGCTCTATAAAAGCAAAAATGCTTTGTTTAATAGTAATGGGATCAATGGGATGAGCAAACATCTAACACCACATTCAAACTGTATTGCTCCATTATTAAACTGTTAGCCTTTATTTTAATCTTAATATTACGTTAGATTAAATGTGTCTTTCCAATAAATGCTTTTTTTTCTCCTCACACAGGATTATTTCTACCCGAAATATTTGGGTGAGTTGCAGTTATACCCTATTCATGTATGATAGTGTTGTTTTGTTGCCAGGCATCATCTTATGCATATTAATCTGCCGTAGAGATCAGTTCTTATATGATCCTTTGCAATGATCCAGGCACCATTCCCCTTCTTTAAAAAAATAAAGAAATGTTGACTCATGACGCATTTGTCCCCACTCTTAGGCTCAACCTGGTCATCTCCTGCACAATATTAGAAAACTGAAGAATCATATTCTAAAATAAAAGTGCAGGTATATTTATGGATGTATAGATATATCTATACATACAGTATATGAATAATTCAGTAGAAGAGGAAACATGCTGAGTATAGAATGGGGATTATAAATCAGTCCATTTTGGCATATGGTTTAATAATACTTTTTGCATTTTCTTTAGACTGTATTCGGGACTATGGGTCACCAGCTGCAAAGAGTCCAAATTTACATACGTGTGTGCATAGTAAGCATTTTTCATCTTTCTATCTTTTAGGCATTGGTAACATCCTTGTGTGGGTCTGCATGGGGGAGGATTCATGCTCCAGCCTGGTTTTAATAATTACAGTATTGAGAGTTTGTATATGATGCTAAATAGTGGTCTAATATTACAAGAATATGCCAAAGTAGATCTTGTATCCCTTGTTTTTCCCATTTTCTTTCCCTCACTGGTATTTGCTGCATGCATACACAGTGCTAAACTTTGATTTTAAAACATCTTGCTAAAATTTCAAAAAGTAAAATATAAATGCAAACAAATAATGTTGGGGCTTGGCCTCCGATTTTAAGTTGAGCAGTGCATTTCAGAGGCATCAGATGTTTCCATTTTATTGAGCTTAATATACTTTAATGTTTAATCTAAGATATGAACTATTATTTTCTTAACCATGGTTTGCAGTTGGATATTACAGAAGACTATAGCTTAGATCAGTGTTTCTCAACCTTGGCAACTTTAATATATTTAAGTTGCCAGGGTTGAGAAACACTGGTTTAGATTAACCAAATGGTTTTGGACAACTTGGTGAATCATAATAAAATGCACAGCAGGACACTTGTGTATAATATTACTTAAACGTTTAGCTGCTCAAAGGAAAGATTCAAGAACATGATGTACAATGACAGTATGAGCCACAGAAGAATGCAGAATGTCTTAAATAGCAATTGGTGATTGTACTAACTGACAAGTCTGTATATGCCTCTGTAAAAGCAAAGTTGTAAAGCTTGTGTGAAGATAAACCAAGCTAGAGTGTCAGGAAAAGACGCATGCAGAATGGAAATTATACAAGGCAAAAAACAGAGTAGACCTATGGGAAGCCAAGGAGATAATAGCAGAGGAAAGAACTAGGTAAGACACTAGTGAAAGTAAAGGAGTCCCCCATTGTGGAAATTTGGGGCAGAGATGTAGCAAAGAAAAGTTTAAAATCAATTTCAAAATGTAGATGGAAATACATAATTTATTTCAAAACTCATAATATTTCAAAGTAAATGGTTTTGAGCATGGATTTGAGTTTTGGGATTAAAGAATTCAGAGACATTGTGAAGATTAAAATAAGATTGTTTTAAAGAGAGAGAAGGGCTTCAGTCCTATGTATAATTAGTTGAAGTATCAAATTGAATTTTGTAGGACATCACTTTGAACACAAGCATGTGAGCTCAAACTCTGATTTATCAGGCAAAATATGAACAGAAGACAAAACAGAGAAATGATACTATAGTTCTATTGTAATTGAATTTTAAGTACTATATTAAAAGAGAAACCAATAGATAATAATAGATAATTTGATGGAAATTCCTTTTTTAAATCAACACACATACATTTTAGTAACAAAATTTAAGTAGGAAGAGGGCTTTTTAAAGTAGAGTTGAAGAAAAAAGATTGGAAATTGTGTAAAACTTTAAAAAGGAAACAGAACAAAACATTTTAAAGATATTATTTATAAAGGATGGTACATGCTTCAAAAGCATCCCACAGTTCTGCAATTGCTGGATACAAAACCATGTTAGTCCAGTGTAGAAATCCCAAATTCAGATTTCTGCAAACCGCAGTGACCTAGGTTGTTTCTCTCTGTCCTTTATCAGTTTAGTATTAGCAAAAGCTAATGCTGGTTCTCCTTGCCAGTGTTTCACTTATACCGTTCAAAAAACGTGAACTCAGAAGAATAAATACATATTAACAACTAGTCTCAGATATTGCAAAGGTGAGGTTTCATCTTTTGTGATTATCAGCAATCAGTGAATTAATAAAGGAGAATATTTGTAGCATAGGGTTGAAATGAGTGGTCTTTGGTGCCTTCTGACTTTAGTTGTTTTCTTGCAGACGTTTCATTACCCAGACTAGGTAACACCATCAGTATTAGTAAGGAGTGGGGTTTGTTCTCAGTTTATATTGCCTTGTCAGTGTTGGTGGGGGTGGTCTTAGAGATTCTTTGGTTGAGTTGTGTACTGTTGGCTTGTTTGGCTATTTCTTGATTGGGGTATTGGGATACTTAATTTTTAGTGTGATGTTAATCTTGGAGTTAATCTATGAACAACAGAAAAAGGAAACAGAGCATCTATACAACACATTCCAACATAATGGATATCCCCCCAACTTTATCAAAAAGTGCCTGACCAATCAGCCCAATACAGCATAACTAACACAAATTCTAAAAAGAATAGCACTGTCATGCACCAAGAACATCTCGGAAGCCACAACAGACTACTACAACTACATAGAATCAGAATAGCAGACAAATTAAATAAAACCTTCAAAACATCCTAAGCAAACCAAAAGACCCAGCAGCCACAGAAGAAAAAACAAACCAGGAATCAGCTACAATATACAATGTAATGACTGCAACAACTACTACATAGGACAAACAGGTAGAAGACTGGCAAAACGCATCCATGAATACCAACCAGTAATCCGAAGACATAATGAAAACTCTTTAATTCCACAATATATGGACAGACTTAACTATAGTTTCAATTGGGAAACTATGACCATCCTAGACCCAGCCAAGTCCAAAAACACCAGGGAATTTCTATAAGCCTGGCACTGTGAGAGATTAGCCATCAATAGACAAATAGACATAAGTATTATCTATAGCCTTTGCAAAAAAGAAAATCAACAAGCCAAAGGGGGGGGCTAAACATCTGTCTAGCAGCAATCAGCACAAAGATGAGCATATATTAACTCCCAAGATTAACCAACAATCAAGTAAAAAAGACCCCAATCAAGAAGCTGCCAAACAAGCCAAAAGTACACAACTCAACCAAAGAACCTCTAAGACCACCCCCACCAACACTGATAAGGCAATATAAACTGAGAGCCAACCCCACTCTTTACTAGCTAGCACTGATATGTTGCCTAGTTTGGGTAATGAAATGTCTGCAAGAAAACAACCAAGCTCAGAGAGCACTCAATCAGTGAATTTTTGAGTAGGTTTGAAAATGTAGCAAATATTTGTGATGGGAACCTGCAAGGACCCTTAAATAAGATGTTGAACAGTGGTTTCCTTCAACAATTAAAAGGCCATTTCAGTCAATCTACATTACCTGGTTCCTTTATCATAGTCAGATATAATCTCTTGGGTACATTTCTTTAAAAGATCAATAGGTACTGCGTGGCATCCCCAAATGTTTCTAGTTGTCAATGAAACACTACTACTGTACATACGTTATACAGTTTCTTCGTCTGATTTTTTGTTAATGTCAAGATGCAATGAACACCCTAAACGTATCCTAAGACATTATTTATTATGTTGCACATTATAGTTATTTCACCAGTTGTACAGTGCTTCAGATTCAAAGGCAACAAAAGAATCCTTCAGGTAACACCTACCTACCCATCTGTAGTGGGGTGGCAATTGATAACATGTCCATGCTGACATCATCACACAATATTGCAAATAGGTGCATGTATTCAAGACATGAAGATGCAAGTATGTAGTGGTGACATTGGCATGATATCTTGTGCATGTTGTCATTTTGTATCTACATTTTGCCACCTTATTTATCTGCATCTCTTTAAAGTGGATGCAAAGGGATTACATAGCTTTCCTTTGCAGCTGTTGTGTGTTTCCATGAAAAAACATGTTTGGTTTAAGTAGATGTGGACAGGTGCTTGTACTGTACACTTATGTGCATTCTGAAGTCCCCCTTTGCCTTTAAATCTACAGTGCTATGCAACGCTTTCCTTTATTGGCATATGGAGGCCAGGTGGAATATGCAATTCTTATAATGACCTTGTGTGGTAGTTAGGCTGAGAGAATGTGGTTGAATCAATGTGTAAAACTCCACAGTTTTTTTTGGGGGGGGGATGGGTTAAATATTCCAAGTGCATCACAGACTACACTGGATATCATTTTAAGGTTATACAAATATTGTAAATGACCCCCACCATGCCCAACTCATGCTAAACATTTGTATGGTCATGTGAATCCATTCTGAATTGTCCCTTGGTCCCAAAACTGATTACTGAGAAAGAAATCTTCATATTTGGGGGCAAGATACACTTTGGAATATATTTCCGTGTAATTGAAGAAGTTAGAAAGCACTGTAGAAGCATTACATAATTAAGCATGGGATAGCCAGATTTTTCAGTAGAATGACCAGGAAGTTGTGTGTTTTAATATGTGAATAGTTGCCAGAGTTTTCCAGTATTTTTGTTCATGGAGGACACTGAACATAATATTCAAGGTCCTAGTATGATGAACTTGATACGGGTTTGCTTGTTATGATAATTATGTCCATCTAAAGAATAAACAGTATCAAATGTTTCTGATGCATTGTCTAAGCATACTAGAGAAAAAGTAGGGCAATTGTGCATGGTGTTTCTGTAACAGCCCTATAATTTTCCACCTTTCTGGCTGTTTAGAAAATTTTGTATGCAGAAATATTGTTTGACACTTTTGCTTACATGAGACTGAAAAACAGAACCAGAAGGATACTTGAAAGACAAAGAATATCTAAAAGTTATAAAATGAAATATATAATATTTATACCGCGTGTCCTGTTTTTCCCGAATGTTCAATTGCTTTACATGTTTTGGTAATCTTAACAACAACCTGCAAAAATTTTCCTTTGAAAACAGTCTTGGGAAGGCTGTATTCTTGAAAGGTGGATTAGAATAGGACAGAAGAGAACAGAGTTAAAGCCATGCTCAGTTGCCTTAGGCAAGCTGCTATCTCAGTCCGTTACAGATGTATGTGTTTTACTTACAGAGCCTCAAACATAAGAGCTTGCCCATGGCAATGTTGTAATTTCCTGGATCCTTTTGAATCTAAATGAGAAAAATAGCAAAATGCATCTTTAATATTTAGATTATGAAAAGAGAAACACTGAAAGTCTGACTTGGACTTTATAATAACATATTGCAAAGAATGAGAAATGCTTATTTACCATGTAGAAAATGAATCCCATCCACCCTGTATAATGTGGTTCAACTAAGTACTAGTTTTTTCTTAGATACAATTGGCACTAGAGATTAAAGGTTTTTTTTTCTTTAATGTACTTTTGCAACTTTAGGCTGCATTACAACTAATGTAATTGTTCCATGACCGGTCTATTGTTGTTAATATGGATACTTGGGTACATAATTCACTAAAAGAGAAAGCAAATAATAGCTAGTACTATAAAATTGTTGTGTTTAATGACTTCATCTCCTCTTTGAAACATGAACATTAAGCAACAATATGCAGAGTGGAAATGTACTGCATAATATAACATTATAGTTATCATGCAGAATCATTCTTTTTTTGCCCTGTAGTTGGTTTGCCTGCAGAGCAAAAATATTAAATGCATTAAAAAAATTGAGAGCCCCATCAGACCTGTTCTCATATTGAGTATGATAATAGTTACATTTGAAGGAAAAACGTATCTGAAACGTTAACACATTTACTTTCCTCTTATATACTGTTTCTCAGACTTAGTTTAAAAATATGTGGGCTTCAACTCCCAGAATTCCCCAGCCAGTATTACAATTCCTAAATTGTTACGGTTGAGAAACACTGCTCTTTTGCAAGAACAGTGAATTTGCCAAGTCATCAATATAGGGCGAGTCCACCATCAATATATTGTTTTCTACAACAAACAGAAACCTCAGCAACCACAGAAATAAAATTCTACCTGCTAAGCAAGAATTTTCAGGCAGGGTTTTTAAATGGTATTTTCTTGGTGAGCGTAATCTGTAATGGGGTCACAGGAATGATTTATGTATTTGTCTCATTCACCTTCACAATGTTAGATGTTCTTCTATTCCGTTTTTGCCTGCTTCTTTTTCACGAGTTTGCTGACTTCAGAAAGAGAGGAAGGACAATGTACTGTGTTTTGTATGTTGCCTTTATATTAGATTTTATTAGTACTTAGAATTTATATTGACCTTATCAAGCAGTACTATTTCTGGGTTTCAAGATAAAATTTTTGTAGGTATGTCTGATCTTGGCAGAGGGTACTTACATACCATTCTTAATTATGAGTTTTGCCTTGTTCAACATCAGAATGCTTTGCTATGATAAAAGAATAAGGACTCCAGAATAAGGACTCCAACTCTGATCAGACTTGGGGAGTATAAACTGAACATCTTCTTTGAGTTAGCCTTATGATAGTTGAGAACAAAAGGAAATTTTTGAAAAAGAAGTCTAAATAGCCATTCTAATGTTCAACTTGTTGACCTTATCATTCATCAAACAATCACCATGTAGAAGTAAACAATAAAATGTTGGGATATCTCTATGTGTGTAGTCATAATGGTATGTGAGAAAGATACTGGAAAACAAGGGGAACAGATGCTACCTAAAAAACAATCAGATTGGGTGGGGAGATCATGCAGCTGAATTATGGTTAGAGAAAGAAATTTAGAAAAGATTCACCCTAACATATCAAGCAGTGAGAGATGTGTACTTTCAGACTTGTAAGACTCTGTTAATATAGATTGACAATAAAGTAGAGTTCATTTTGTTGTGTTTCCTGTCTGGTCTACTTGGGAGGCTGTCAGCAACATTGCTCTTGTGTTCTAGATTATGTCTTTCCTTCCCTTTAGAAAAATACAGAAAACATTAGAATGTGAATAGTTCTTTTCTTCTTAGTCTACATGTTACTTATGTACCTGGTGACATGCAGTAAGGAGTCAGTTGATTCCCAAATAGCACGATCAAATTCATGGCTAGAGATGTGACACCCTTGTCATTATTAGAATAATTTATTTGAACAATTGAATACAAATGTTGTGACTTTTAGAACAGAGAAAATCATGAATGCATTTCCAGGCATCCCAAAAGTGCTTCTTTCCAAAAGGCAATTGGACTTTGTTTTTTCCTTGAAGATGGTTTTCTTCTCAACCAAGAAGCTTCTTCATATCTGAAGAAGATATTTTCAGGCATCATTACTGATAAAGAATTTCCTAAGCAATTTTACCTCAGCTTTGTCTTTCTGTCTGCCATGCCTATCAGCCCAATCTTTATTATGGTCACTGATCAGTATAGGGAGGGTGGGATATAAACAGTTGATCATTTTGAAAGCTAAATAAATATAAAATTCCTTACAGTTTTATTGTTTGGTATATAGGATATGTAATAATTTGCTAGTTCATTTAGGAAAGATTCATAGTGCACTGTTATATATTTAGTGCATTTACCTGTTTTAACATATGTTTGTATATGCCATACGTTCAGATCTGGCTTAGCATATGTTTATGCATGCTGTACAATGCAGTCACGAGGGAGAAAAAGGTGCTTTCATGTATCTGTGCAGGCACTTGGGAATCACTGCATTTTTTTCATATATGTATATAAGTGTATTCATATTCAGTGGACTAATCTGCATATCTGTGAAACATACACACTTAGTGCAAAAAGGGCCATTGAGTGTCCTTTGTTAGGTCTCATTCTCTTTTGTTTATTGAGTGGCACATTTAATTGGCCTGTATGTATGTATGTACGTATGTATAGAGTTCATATTGAACCCTAAATCTTTTCAATTTATATTATTATTTGCTACTATCACTAAGTGTCTCATCTCATGATCCTTGCCAAATGTACCATTATTATTATCATTTTCCGTTATATACACTGAGAGCATATGCACCAAAGAAAAATTCCTTGTGTGTCCAATCACACTTGGCCAATGAAGAATTCTCTTCTCTTCTCTTCTCTTCTCTTCTCTTCTCTTCTCTTCTCTTCTCTTCTCTTCTCTTCTCTTCTCTTCTCTTCTATTCTATTCTATTCTATTCTATTCTATTCTATTCTATTCTATTCTATTCTATTCTATTCTATTCTACACAAACAATATGTATCATAGTTTCAGGGTGTTCTAGTAAGATAGTAACTGCAAGTGTGTTGGTTGTGCTTTTCTCTTGCCTAAAATTAACAATTGTAGTCTCAGGATTTTTTTGAGGCGGGTGGAGAGGAAAAGAAGCAAACAGAGAACAGTTTCTCAGAAAGCTGATTTCAAAGTTAGAATGAGGAAGGTAAATTGAGAAATATTTTCCTTCTTCTTCTAAAAATAAACACCCACCACCACAATGCTCTCCAGAACAAAACTTCATTTACTTTGGTGAGTTATACCTTTTCTATAATTGGGCATATGGCTTAGAAAATAACATTATACCATGATGCAATTCTACCAATGTTAGTCCTCCTTATACAAGAAAATAATGCCTTTAGTTTGAAGAATAACACCAATCTCATTGTTCTGAACAATATGAATTAAGGATAAGCATTTTACAAGGTTTGTTTTCTGCCCTAGATTTACCAGACCAATGTTCTCCTAACCCGTGTCACAGAGTTGGTACTATAACATGTGAAGATCTGAAAGGTGGATTCCTTTGCCACTGTAAGAGAGGCTGGGAAGGCGAGACATGCGATAAAGGTAAGCCTAGGTCTGAGCTGCTCGTATGGGTAGTTCTCAACTTACAACCACAATTGAACCCAAAATTTCTGTTGCTAAGCGAGATAGTTGTTAAGTGAGTTTTGCCCATTTTATGACCTTTTTATCATAGTTGTTAAGTGAATTACTACAGTTGTTAAGTTAGCAACCCAGTTGTTAATTGAATCTGGCTTCCCTATTGACTTTACGTGTCAGAAGGTCGCAAAAGATGATCACATGAACCTGGGACATTGCAACCGTCATAAATGTGAGTCAGTTGCCAAGCATCTAAAGTTTGATCACATGATTTGGATATACTGCAACAATCATAAGTGGCGAAAACAGTCATAAGTCACTTTTTTCAATGCTGTTATAACTTTGAATGGTCACTAAACAAACTTGTAAGTTGAGGACTACATGTACTCCTATAATTCTGACTTTTGGATGAAGAAAAATATAGTTTGTTTACAAAATATGTTTTTTTTTTTAACATAAATGTTTCAATCTTCGGAATCTCCAAATGGAGATTAACAGAGTTATTCTAGAAAATCGTACTCATGACAAGAGAGGCTATAATTAGCAAATATATCAACAGGCCCATTAAAATAGAATCACCAAAGGCTTGATTTAAAGAGATTCTCCATAGCTTATTGCTCCAGTCAGCCTAAAAACTTAATGCAGTATAGGAAGATGCTTATGAATAACTGCATAAATAAGTAAATTTACACATTGTAAATTGACTTGAAGATTAAACCAGAGATGATAAAATCTTGCATATACAACATGTGGAATTTAATGAAATGATACATCTGAAGAGTTGAATGTCTTGCTTCAAATTGTTCTGTCGGAGTTTGTTTGGAAACTGAAACAATCTTTTTCCATTTCTAGATATTAATGAATGTGCAGATCACAATGGCGGATGTAAACAGATCTGTTATAACAAGCTAGGCAGCTATCACTGCTCATGTTACACTGGCTATGCTCTTATGAGTGACAATAAATCATGCGAAGGTAAGCTATGAAATAGACAAGAATAATATGAAATCCACCATTGGCATTACACAAACTAGCATGCTTTGAATCCAGTTTGATCTGTTTCAGTTCTTTTTTCCTGCTTCCTCTTTCTCCTTTATGGCGTTGATGCCAACCCCTAGTTTGCCAGTTCAAACATTGTGGCAAATCATGATTGCTGGATCTTTTGATAGGTTCTGTCAACAACACTTTCTGAGAACGTTACTGCACAAATTCTGTTAAGAGTGAATGAAAGCTATATACCTCTGCTGAGAATCTATTGTTCCATTGTTATATAAAAGAGTAGATAACTTGATGAAAGAAAAAAATGGTATCTTGAGGATATGTTGTAAGTGAATTTATGAGACAGCAATAAATTATTCTAATCCAGATAAAACTTATAAACCACATTAAGCCCGAGCTACTTGCTATCTTTATTAGCATAAATAATTCTGAAGGCTAAACTGAGCAATTGCTATTCCTTCTGACTTTCTCACAACTGCGGTTTAAGATTTCAATAGGAACAGCCAGGAATGCATGCCTAAGCATGTCTGCAGTCATACCACAGAACGATCCAACCCCATAGCAAAAGAGTGATTCACAAAGGATTGGCATATAATGCCAAAATGCTCCAGCCAACTGGCTCCTTCTGGAGCTGAAAAGCAATATTTGGCAAAGTTGAATATAGTTTTTCTTAGTTTTATTAATTGCATTGTATTAGAGAATGACCTAGGGTATACAAGAAGTGTGCAGTTACCTGAGAGAAAAATGATCTCTAGAGAGTTTACTCTTCTCAGAAATGTTCTGATGACAAGTGGCCAATAACAATGGATATGTTTTCTGTAATTTAAATTATAGTACTTCAGCCTGTTGAACAGAATGTTAATCTTCTGCACACTGGAAGTCAGTAAAGAATATAATGACAATAATGTTGCCTGGACAGAGATTGTGGAGGGGAGAGAGAGAAGGTTAAAGGAAGAAAAGAGCTGTACAGTAGCAGCAAACACTTCTTAACTGAAGCTGTTGCTGAGAAACCACAGTCTGCAAAGGCTGAGACATGTGCTTGAGGCACCATTTTGTTTTGGGGTATCATTCCAGATTCTGAAGCTTAAAGTATTTGCAAGACACTTTGCGACATTTTTTTTAATTTCACATTTTCTTTTGATCATACCTCATAAGGACTATATAATCAGCAAGTTAAGCAGACCTGGCTGATAGTTTCAGGAAGGATTGCAACCTTGCATTACAGGTGGTGTCTACTTTTGGTTCCATGTAATCTTCATTGGTGTCACCTAGTGATAAATATCCCTGTGAGACAATTTATTTCAATGTTTCTCAACCTGGCAGCTTTAAGATGTGTGGACTTCAACTCCCAGAATTCCTCAGCTAGTATTTTTATTTATTTTTATCCTACCTTTATTATTTTTACAATTAACTCAAGGTGGTGAACATACCCAACACATATTTCTCCTATTTTCCCCAATAACAACCTTGTGAGGTGGATTGGGTGAGAGTGACTGGCTCAAAGTCACCTAGCTGGTTTTCATGTCTAAGTCAGGACTAGAACTCCCGGGCCTCCTGCTTTCTAGCCTGGTTCCTTAATGACTAGATCAAATGAGCTCTCAGTAAAGTTGAAGTCCATACATTTTAAAGTTATCAAGGTTGAGAAACACTGGGTTACTGAAAGAGTAATGACTCAACTGTAGACATTCCTGGAAGATACTGATTATCTACATCTATTTTAGTTTTGTTTTACAATGAGAAGCAGCATGCCAACATTTTAAAAATAAAACAAACAAATAGCAATTTCTCATAATGTCAGCTAGCATAATTGCAATTCTAACACATCTGGAAAATCCCTAGATAGTGGGGGAACTGTAAATGCACTTTATAACTCATTTGTGGAAAAGCAGCTGGCAAAAGAGATCAAAATGGGCAAACTGTGAGTAGAGAAAGAGTTAGGCATTAAGGTTGCACAGCACTTTGGAAATAGTTTAGAAATGTTCCTCACAACATGTGGGGTATGAACATAATAGTATCTGTCTGTACCTCACAAAAGTAGCCAAGTCCTTTTCTGGAATCATGCATAAAATTGCAGACAGATGTATGGTTGTATCCCCATTCCTTAAATTGCCTTTTATTAATTCTGAAGTCTGGGTTCTCATTTTACCAAACTCAGAAGGATGGAAGTATGAGTCAACCTTGAGCTGATCACGATCGAATTCCTGGCAGTGGGAAGAATTAGCTTGCAATGCAGCTTCCTAGCCACTGTGCCATTATGGCTCAATTGGTGGTAAAATAAGAAAAATAGGGTGAAGTATGAAAAATTATGAGAGGAATATGCGCTGAATGTAAAACTGAATGATGAGTATAAAAAGAAGTAAAAAGAGACATAGGTAGTCTTCGATGTATGATCACTATTGAGCCCAGAATATTCATTGCTAAGCAAGGCAGTTGTTAACTGAGCTTTGCCCCACCCTACAAGTTTTTTTTGCCACAGTTGTTAAGCGAATCAGTGCAGTTATTAAGTAAATCCTGCAGTTGTTAAGCAAATTTATTCATTTATTATTCAAATTTATAGGCCGCCCAACTCCCGAAGGACTCCGGGAGTTGACATTGACTTCCCCCATTGACTTTTCTTTTGAAAGCCAGCTGGGAAGGTTACAAATAATGATCACATGACCCTGTGACAGTGCAACTGTCCTAAAACATTCAAGACACCTGAATTTTAATCGCATGACTATGGGACCATAAATGTGAAAACTGGTCATAAGTCAGTTTTTTCAATGCTATTGTAACTTTGAACGGTCACTAAAGGAATAGTTGTAAGTTGAGGCCTACCTATATGAGGAGGTAGGTTGTCATAGAGCCGTGATGGCGAACTTATGGCACGCATTCCGGAAGTGGCATGCAGAGCCTTCCTTCTGGGCATGCGCACTGCCATTTAAATGGGCCCACCCGCCCGAAGTCCCTGGCAGTCTCTCATACCTTTTTCTGAAGCCCAGCTGCTCCATGTTCCAGCTCTGGAGACATGCGTGGATGCGCATGGGGAGGTGGGGTCGTGCGTGCAAGCGCACGTGACGCCCCCACCCTCCCCATCGCCCGGGCAGGTGCGCGCAACACTACCCCCACCCTGTGGCATGCGCGCGTGTCTTCAGAGTCGAAACACAGATGCTATGCTTCGGAAAGAGGGCGGGATTGCTCACGGAGTGGTGGGCAGGCTGCACGCGCGTGTGCACAGGCATGGGGTGTGTGTAGCACATGTGGCTGCATGCACACGCACGCACGCGTGCACCCACACTTCCGGCACGCAGACCAAAAAAAGGTTCGCCACTGCTGTCATAGAATGAGAATGAACGAAAATCAGAATTCCTCAACCAACAGATGAAAGCAGAGTGAACAAATGGGTCAAAAGGAAGGTGAAGGCTGAGAAAATCATGGTAAAATAAAGTTGATGACATCCTCAGATCATAGTTTAAGAAAACAAAAGCAGCATATGAAGAAGAGGACAAATCTGTCAGAAGCAAAGGAATATGGAATGGTGTTGGTATAAACTAGTGTGGGTTATATTACTTCTCTTTTTCTTCTCTGATATCTTTAATTTCTTTTGGTTTACTCCTTTTCTTTGCCGTGCCTAACATTGCTTAACCTAAAAGGGAATGGCGTGGTGGGTATGTATGGATACAGCTATACTATTCTGCATGAAATTTGCTATGTACAGACTAGTTGCCGAAAAGTGGGTGGTGCCACATGCTACTATCTCCACTGCAAGATTTGACTGTGTATCTCCATTCATTACATTAGATGCCTCGTTTTCATAATGCAGAAACAAATTCAAATGTGCATGTAAACATGATCTATACAGCTTGTTCCATTAAGGGAATTGTGTACAAAACCGTCATTGTTGACTGAAAGAAGCTTTTCCCAGCCAAACATCTGGTAATTTCCTATCCTGTGATCCTTTTTGTCTCAAAACCCTGACCCTCTTTTAACATTGCTATCACACTTTTTCCTGTGATTCTCCTCCTCCTCTGTTCCCATCCCCCGAGTTCCCATTTTTAATAATTTTACAGATTTACCCAGAAGTGCTGTATATTTTGCAGAATACCAGCCTTTTGTTTCTGGGGAGGATGAAGTCATTTCCTAATTCCATTATGCAGTTATAACAATAGAAAGAGAATGAGTTAGGCCTGTGAAACATTGTTGATAGTCTGATTATTATTGTTGATTATCTTTACTTTTTTGCTCTTTTACAGATATTGATGAATGTGCTACAACAGCAGACATCTGTGGAGAAGCTCGGTGTAAAAATTTAATAAGGTCTTACACATGTGTTTGTGACATTGGTTACACTTACGATGAGATCACAAAGACCTGCAAAGGTTAGTAGGTAGAATTAAATATCATCATGAGAATTCTTACTCTTGATGTATGCCTTTCCACTTTGCTATTAATTTCCTATATACCTCTAGATGGCAAGTGGGTGTTGAAAAATAAGCAGACGGAGTATTGAATCAAATTTGATGCTTTGAATGAAGACTGTATAAAGCATTATGGTCAATATTTTTAGAGGAATAATTTTTAAAAGGTACAATAAATGTATTGTCTAGCATTGATGATGTTACCTAGTTTGGGTAATAAAATGTCTGCAAGAAAATAACAAAGTTCAGAGGGCACCAAATGGGACCCCTCAATTCAATCATAAGTTACAAATATTGTCCGTTAAATGTATTGTCATCCAATTTTTTTTTTTAAATCATCTGATGACTAGAAAATTCAATGCAGGTTTTATACTCAAACTAGCTGATTACCCGGCCTTGCTTGGGTTTATTTTTTTAAAGAAGTATATTTGTGCCACAGCATTTGCAGGCCTTCTAAAGCCCCTGGCGCCCCCTCCCACATCGTTTGCGGGCCTTCTTAAGCCCCTGGCACCCCCTCCCACATCGTTTGCGGGCCTTCTTAAGCCCCTGGCACCCCCTCCAACATCTCTACTCCAGGAAGGCTGTCTCTGGGCCAAGGGCAGGCCGGGCTCTAGGCCAAGGGCAAGCCTGCTTTGAGGAAAGGCAGCAGGGCTTGACAGGGGCACTGGGCCACAGCCGTTTGCGAACCTTCTTAAGCCCCCACACCCCCTCCAACTTTGTAGGTGACGTTACTTGGTAGGGTGGGCTGCTCTGTGTATCTTGGGCCCGTTGCTGCTGGGGCAAATCTGGAATTTATATGTATAAAACATGGTGCCTCAGAGGTTTGAATATGGTGCCTCGGTCATTTTGAAAACCACACGTGCTCAGTAGAGAGTTGCTGCTTGTTACTGAAGTGTCTCTTTGCCCCCCAAAAAGGGGGTTAAAAAGGACCCCTACGCTTTCCAGACCCGACAGTGCTTTTCTTACTATGCTTTTTCTACCCATCTGCCAAGTTTGAGATAGATTGGTGCAGAACTGAAAGTTTGTATAGAGCCAGGTATTTTTTCACCTTTGGACTTAACCAAAGGATATTGGCAAATTCCACTGGAACACCATTCAAATAAGAAAACAGCAGTTCTAAGAGAATGTCACTTAATCTACATGGGGCACCCACTACTGTTATCAGATCAAGGAGAAGGATGATATCCTCATGTAAAGTGTTGGGCAGTAGTGCAAAAATGCTGTAAATTAAGAATGCTTTCAGAAATAAACGTGTTAATAGTTTCAGGCAGTCACACCAAGTATTAATTTGATTTGGATTCCTCTT
>JANHGC010003994.1:13298-29763 GCA_027560395.1 Boaedon fuliginosus | reverse complement strand
CCGCCTCGAGTTCCCCCGGAAGGGGTGAAGAGAGGCGGGATATAAATCTAATAAATAAATAAATAAATAAAATCATGTTATTAACTTAGCAATGATTCACTGAACATGTGGTAAGAAAGGTTGTAAAATGGGACAAAACCTTTAACAATTGTCTCACTTAGCAATAGAAATTTTGGGCTCAATTGTGGTTGTAAGACAAGGACCATGTGTACTCCCTCCTCCTACTTTCTCCACAGTCTTGTGAGGTTGGTTGGGCTGAGAGAGAATGACTGGCTGCAAGTCACCCAGCTGGCTTTCATGCCTAAGGCAGGACTAGAACTCACAGTCTCCTGGTTTCTAGCCCCGTGCCTTAATCACTCGACCAATCGGGCTTTCACAAATAACGACTAATAAATATTATTATGGTAAGTTCTAAAATTTTTATCTTTTCAATGCACTTTGTTGCAAGAAAAATCCGGTCCAGTGCCAAGCCAGGCGAAAAGGTGCTGGAAATAAAATGGAGGCCGATTGGAAAGAAGGGACTCTAGTTTATTGATGAGCAGAACCAACAGCATGTTGGGACAGCTGACAAATTGGTTTGATGAGTACAAGGATTTTTATAGGGTTTTGAGATGCTGCAGGGGGTTGTGCAATGTAGCAAGCTTGGTGTCTTTTGCTATTCTAATGGTGGTGGGTTAATCCTATTATGTCCTAAAAGGTCATGTTCTGTTCTTAGAATTTGGGTGGGGGATGTAAATTTTAATCCCATCATCTGGAGATGAAGGTGTTTTGTTTGTGAAAAGACTGTGCTGTCTTTCTTAATGGGCACAAAATATCCATCTCCAAAGACTTCTGGCATCTGCTGGAGACTGTTGGGGCTGCCTTCTGCCTTTGGTAAGATTTTTCTCCATTTCTCCTTTGGGGAAATATAATATTCTGCTTCTTTTAATATTCCCTAAAAATATTTCCTTCTGGGGTGTGTGTGGCTTCCTACAACTTGGTGAATAATTAAAAGCCAGGATTATTTAATTATGATTTTAAGCCATAGCTAACATTTGAATGTGTGTGGGTGAAGTTTTAGAATACTATTTGAAATAAGTGTTACGTTTAAAGGATTGCTAGTGTTACAATAGCTGTATTGATGTCCGATCTCTGGGACCCAAGTGTGCCTTCACAGAAATGATGGTTGTCTCATCTGATTCAATGCCCAGGGGGAGGGAAGATGGCAAAGTTTACCCAGTTTCTTCTTGTCCTTTTCATTCAACTAAAATGATGGTTGGTGTGCTAGGGCCTGGATAATTTCATCTGTCTTGGAAGCTGAGGAGAATCATCCTGGTTATTACCGGGAAGGGAGAGATTCTCTGGCCTGTCCTAGACCAGGAACCTGAAAAAGATCCCGGAAGAAAACAGTGAAATCTACTTCCTTAATGCTGGCAAGAAAAACGCATGGCATTGCCTGTTAAATCACCAGAATTTTTTTTCCACTTGGATGGATACCTTATTAAAGATTGCTAGTAGCACTCTTGTTCTCTTACTGCTACTACTACTGAATGCACGACGGTGTGATCATCCATTGCCTACCCGCTCTGTAACTCGTATTTTTGCGAATTAGACTTCTATCGAGCGGGGGTGGGGGGTGGATTTTATTGTCGTTGTCTTTGGCGCCCGGTCATTGTGTGTGTCATAGGAACGGAATCCACGGAACAAAGAAAAAAGTTCAGGATGGTCCGCAGACTCGACCCGAAATCGATTAAGTTTGTGTGGTTTGCTGGTGCGGCTTACAGTACTTACTGATCCCAGGCCTTGGGAGTAGTGCATCTTTCTCTTGCGGGCTCTTTTTTACCCCTCCCAGCCTAAGATCCACGCGATCTACATCGAATCTAATCGCCCAGGCTTCGTGACGGCAGGAAAGCCCAGCTTTCATTTCTCCCTCGCACCGTCGTGCCGCGCCCGGGCGTTTCGCTTTTTTTTCTCTCCTCCCCCCCCCCCCCGCGGCTGCCTCTTAAAAGTTACGCAATGCTCTATTGGGAGGGAGTTTTCGGCTTGCTCACCTACGCGTTTGGAGAGGGGGAGGGGGAAGGGAAAGAGATAAAGTCTGAGGGCGGGGGGGAAACCACGGATCTCCCGGGAAGACCGAGGAAAGAGTCCAGAGGGACGAAACAAGCCTCCCCCCCACCCTCGCACACATGCCAGGGAGAGAGGCCTCCCCGCCTCGGGAGCGAAGCCCCCGCTCTGCACTGCCCGCCCACTTCTCTGGAGCGCGGCTCTGGCTGGCGAGGGGGAGCCCAGCTGTTGTCCCTTCTGCGGAGCCCGCCTGCTGTTGCTGCTCCTTTCAGGAACTCGCAGTCCTGCTCCAGTTTGACTTGTTGACTAATTTCAAGTTGTTGAATAGCTCGCGTGCTTATCATAGTTGCGGTTGGCTTCAAGCTGCAGACTCGCTGCTGTCGGGGGCTGAGGGGGGGGGAGGCTCAACGTCCGCGCAGGAACTCCAGTCGGGCTGCGTTTTGTCCCCGAGAACCGCGCCAATTCCGCGCCACGGCAGCGGCGACCCCAAGTAGCAGTGGCGTCTCCCTGCCCTTTTCGGGCTGCCCGACTTTTTCTTTCGGAAACGAGAGTTGCTTGGCTCGGTTGCCGCCTTCTGTTTTTGAAAGCGTCGCCTGCGTGATGTAGGCGGCGTGTGCTGGAGGCTGAAAGGCTGGATCCAGGCTTCTTCCTCGGCTGCTCCACTAAGATTGGAGCGGGCGGATTCGGCCTTTAGAGCCTGGGCGCTACCCAAAACCAGCCTCGGCCCGGAACATCCCAATTCCTGGCCAGCAACCTCGCCGCTCTGTAGAACTGGCACAATAGAGCCGAGACGCGTGGAGTCCCGAGAAACCCCGTTGGAAAGGCCGCTTCGGATGCTTCCCAGAACTAAAGGACCAACCCGGAAGGTGCGCGACATAAGCCATCACTGCCAATGGGCATGTGCAGAGGGCAGCTTCAAATCCTGACGGCTCACCTGAGGGACTGAGGCGGGTCTGCCTCCCAGGGCGTGCAAAGATGAGGGCTGGAACCAGCACGTTACGTTTACATTTCCGAGTGCCCATTCATCACCTTTATTGACCGATTGTTAATAAAAAGCTCCGCTCTTCCCAAGCCTCTCGCGCACCCGGGCCGGGCGTGTGTGTGTGTGTGTGTGTAGGTGGGGTGGGGGATGTCAGCGACATTGCCTGCGCCTGCTGTCACCCTTTCTCTCCTTGGCGTGTGCGGCTGGGGCGGGGGGTGACCGCGCGCTCGTGTTGTCTTCTGCAGCAAGCATGCCCAGTGCCTCTGTCAAGCCCTGGCTACCTTTCCTCAGAGCTGGGCTGCCCTTGCCCTAGAGCCTGGCCCAGGGACGGCCTTTGGAGCAGAGATGTGGGGGCGCTGGGGGCTTCAGAAGGTCCACAAACAATATGACACAAATATACTTCTTTTTTAATAATAATAAAAAAAAACCGAGCAAGGCCGGGTAATCGTCTAGTGGCAAATAAATATTTCACATAAATAGATAAAAATAAGATATAGAAGTACAAAAAGCCAGCAAGCTTTCTATACTATTACATATGTAATAGTGCACTGAGGTAAAATAGAATGTTCTATTTTGTTTTAATTAGAAACCCAGAATCAATTCCTGTAGCTAAAGATATTGGATGATTAGGAACCATAAAGACCCAGCAGATTGACCAGGTTCTTACAATCCAGATGTCTTGGTGATTAAAAAGTATAATCTTGACTCTAACTAGCAATCACAGTTATTTTTATGAAATTAACAAAAGAGCCGTTAAAAGGATAGAAATATTATAACATAGCAATATAACATAACAATATAAATTGATTGGCTGAAGAAGTTGTGATTATGGCCATTTGTTCTTACCATGAGTGAGAAATCTTACCTACTGTTTGATTATTTAATGTGTTAAAAAAGTAGCCCTCTGTATGCACTTAGCCCTCTGTTTCTTTTTACTATAGCTCATCCATTTGATATCAATGAAACCAGGAAGCAGTGGGAAGTAAAAGTAAATCTTTTAATTCGTCCAGCCACAGACACTGGGGTGCTCTTTGCTCTTGTTAGCAATAAAGCAATAGTCCCTTTATCAGTGGCTCTGGTTGACTATCATTCCACAAAGAAGCTTAAGCAACAGGTAAACACAAATATGTACTGAAATACTTCATGCATGTGTATGTGTAATACAACAAGGAGAAACTTTTAAATTATTAAAACAGTTCCATAAATTCTACTTCATATTAATAAATGCATAGTTAACTATAATACTATATTTTCAAAAATTTCTGGGAAGTGGGAATAGAATACTTTAGAATGGTTGTCCACTGCAAAATATATACGTATATCATAACAACATCTTCAATGTTTAGTATTTTTCAAAAATATAGTCGGTAAGGATTTCATTAACAAACTTTTTCCTTATTTCCTTTTTGTACAGTTTATTATCTTGGCAGTGAAAAACACTGTGGTGTGCAGGCTGGCAGTAAGCATTTGTGACAAACAAGAGCACTTGGTGGACATCTCCATCAGCAGTAATCAGATAGTTTTGACCATGGATGGGACTGCAGGACAGAATGAACTAAGCCAGGAACAACTGGAAGATCATCTGTCTGTTTTAGATACTTACCTACAGTCATCTGTAAAGACCTATGTGGGAGGACTGCCAGGTGAGTGTTAAATGCTACACCCAGGATGCATATGATCATTGATAGAAGAGAGGTCAACAAGGTGGCCTGTGAAAATTGGGTCTTTTGCATCTTTTCTGTATGACTGCCTTATTGACTTGTTTGCTTTTAAACACATTACAGCATGTAGGTTATATCCTTTGGGAAGTTAAGTAAATGAAGCACAACTAAAATTGATTTTGTTCTGAGAAAAAAAATACTTCATGATGTCTCAGGCCTGGTTTTAATAAAGAGTCACAAAGAAATAATTGAATGTAATATAACATACAATATGTACATTGTTCATGGAAGAGCAAATAATTTTCCCTTGAACATTTGTCCATTATATTAGAACTGATGATAGATTTTCTTTCAAGGCTAGCTACTTTTTTGTATAATTCTAATACCTGAATTCACCCACATCAGATCAGAGATTATTGGGTTACAGAGGCTGTTATTCAGTTGTTCATGCAATTAAATATATTGCACTAGCAAACTTTTATGATTTTCTTTGTATAATACCCAGGCAGTGCAGTGCAAGTTATTTACAGGAAATACTGCAGAAGTCTATTACAATTGCTGGATGTGCAGAGGTCATAAAAAAAATACCACTCCTGATGCTTAGAGATGCTTTCGTATGGCTGTCATCAAATGATCAGTAGCTTCAACCAATGCCAATTTTTTCAGTAGATATGTGATTATTTGGGATACCTTATGACTCAGAATTCTGAAATAGTTTACACAGAATTTTCAAAATCCATATGTGTTCATGGTTCCTGTAATTATTTGGATTAAGGGATATCTTAACCTTGATTACATTTGGTGACTCTTAGGGCTATGCAATATTTTGGTACAAACTGAGGAAACGTCCTAAGGAAGGACATAACTGCTTAAAAGAAATTTTTTATTATGGTTTTTAGTTTATTGTCATTATTTTTTCATTATCATTATACTACTTGTTCTAGTCATTATCATTTATTATTTTTATTATATTATTATGGTTCATTGTATAGTCTGCCAGATGTTGAAACTAGGTTTGGCATTTTTGTCTATTGATGTTGAAGGTATCATCGCAGGATGTAAGCTATTCTGAGTGAAGTCGCCTTTTGCAATTGATTGATGGTGATTTGTCAATGCCGATGGTGTTCAAATGGTGCGCCAGTTATTTTGGGTTGGCACCCAAGATGCCTATTACCATTGGCTCACTTTTTACCAAGCAGTTTTAACAACATACTGCAAGGAGGTGAAATTGAAGAATGGCAAACATCTGGCAAAACCTAATAATGAAAGATTGAGAAAAAGGGACAGAACAAGGCAACTACAGGCCAATTACTTGTTTACAAACAACTTTCATATTACTAACTGATGTGAGAGCTGATGCAGTCCAAGAGCATCTAGTTGAAAATAAGCTCTTTCCACCCATGCCCAAACAGCAAAGGAATAAAAGATCAACTTTTAATTGACAAGGTGATTCTGGAAGATAAGGAAGACCAGCTTCAGCATAGCATGGCTTGATTACAGGAAGGCATTCAACTCCCTGCCACATGATTGGTTAATCAAGTGCCTAGAAATAACATCAAGAGAAGAATGTTTCAAGGAGACTCAATATCCCCACTACGGTTTGTCATTGCATGGATTCTTCTGTCAACAATATCGAATAACTCAGGACACATCACACATCAAAAACATCTGCCAGGCTATCCCACCTCCTTTACAAGGACTATTTGAAGAATAGCCCTTGTACGGGAAAACACCATTATTATTATTATTACTGTTGCTGTTATGTTGTTTTTGGTGGTGATGCTACAAAATCAATATCAGTTTTGCTTAAGGATTGCTCTTCTACAACAACAGATTAAGTGTCAAAAAAATCAACTTTATTTATTTAAATTTGTAAGCCGACCAATCCCACGGGACTCTGGGCGGTTTATAGCAAGAATAAAAAACAATTTGAAACCCATTAAAATTACTTAAATTTTCTTAAAATTTCTAAAATTTTTGTGGGTCAATCTAAACTGGCCTTCTGGAAGAGCCAGGTCTTTAGCGCTCACCGGAAGGTTCGTAGGTCCAGGATACCCCAGAACTCTGGTGGGAGATCATTCCAGAGGGCTGGGCCTGCTGCAGAGAAGGTCCTCCGTGGAGTTGTCAGCTGACACTGCCTGGCCAATGGTATCCGGAGGATGCCAACCCTATGTGACCTCATGGGTGCTGGGAGACAAATGGTGGCAGAAGGCGGTCTCGGAGGTAACACGGTCCAATGCCATGTAGGGCATTGTCAAATCATTTCAAATTGCAGACACTCTCTTATAGTTATGTAGAAGTAAAGTGCATTCTACCAATTCTTACTGAAGGTCCAGTTCTATTTTTTAGTACCAGGGTGCCCAACCCCGAGTCCACGGACTGGCACCAGTCTGCAGCATGCCAGAAACCAGATTGTGCAAACAAGCGAAGCCCCATCTGCGGGGATGCAGGCAACACACAAAACCATACCCCTTCTGGTCTGTGGAAAAACCTCTCTTCATGGAATTGGTCCCTGGTGCCCAAAAGGTTGAGGGCTGCTGTTTTAGTATATGTGAAGTATGTGCTTTGTGCATGTAGGAGTATGTCATGGGCTGAATCATTTCTCTTGCTGCACATAGTTATTAGCAGGAATCGAGCCTGTAGTAAAAGTCTGTCCATATGATCCTGTCTGATTAAATTCAGATTATTGAACTAAACTTAGATTTATCTCTGTGTTTTCAAATGGTTACTAAAAAGGCACTGTGTACATATATATATGTCTGCATCTGTCAGAACCAGCTCTCTGAAATAAAAGGTTTTTATATGGATAACACAGAAATATAAGAGGACAGAGGGAATAATTGTTACAGTGCAAAAAAACAATGCCTTGGTTCTTAAATACTGTACTTATGTCATTCTTGTTAATTAATCATGGATATTTGGATATATGAGACTTACTCAGATAAAGTTGCATATTATTTGCTCCTTTTATTTTCTGAGTACTTGAAGAGTTTTTACAGATGCAAGAGTTTAAAAGCATTGGTTTGTAGATGAATCCTGCAGAAATGGAATGCAAATGTCAGTTGATGTCTGCCTTTCCTTGTATTTTCTGCCCCACCCCATCCAAGCACTAGATCGCTCAGTTGTTTTTTCCCAGCTAGGTAATCTCTTCCAGATAAGTGCAAAGTTCTTCCTGATTCTTTCTGGATATCACCTAAGATCTATTGCAGAAACTACATTCCATATGTTTCAGGAAGAGAAGGGAGGGTGCTATAGATCAGATAATAATATTTCATGTGAAAAGTATAGGTTTTTTTTTAGCTTTGTACAAGGCATGTGGGGACCTGGTGCGGGGAGGGAAGCAGGCCCAAGGGCTGTGGGGATCCTGAAGGGCAACAAGCAGAGCATGTGGTGTCTCAGGATAAGGAAGACTGGGAGGCCTATAGCAGGTGGGTCTGGGCCTTGCACTGGGCTTCTCCCACTCCATGCTCCACTTAACAACCTGCATGGTTGTTTGACCTAATCAGGGAGAGCAGGGGTGGGTGTCGTTAACCAAGGTGATCCTGCTTAACAACCATCACAACATGTTCTTTATGGTCATAGGTTTAGGATTACCTGTATGGCTAAAGATTAATTGGCAGATGAGGTCAAGGGATGCAAATTACAAATGCTTGTGTGTTCGTCATTTTAATAAAAACTGTGATCTTGCAGTGTTTCTGAGTCCAGCAAGGCAGTAGAGATAAATACACAACCCAGAGACTGATTGTATAATACAGAGATATTTGCAGGTTGTGGTTAAAAAAAAATCCTTGCTGCTGTAACCAGTGGGGGGAATCAAAGCTAGCCCTTTTTGTTATGTGTATTGTGTGGTTAATCTTTTGTCTAAGAGGAGGGTCAAAGTTGCTAAGATAGGAAAATGATATTTTGATTCATTCTACACCGGTGCATGTACAAAGAGACAGGACATGGACTGTGATGTGGCATCCATCACCTGGGGAGCTAAAGTTTATTTTAAAAATTAAAGGTTTTGAAAGTAGAACTGTTAAGAAAACAGAATCCATTCCAGGATACAAGTTCTGGTTCTTCATTTGCAAAGGTGCTTTTTGTGACTATTTCTTTTCATAATGCGACTCAACTGTTCATATAGCCATTATAAGATACATGAACTCTTTACAACATTAAAAAGAACAATTGTTCTATATATTTTGAAATTAAGAAGAATTAAGGGCTTGATAGCAGTGTTTATTGAAGATGTCTTCCTTTGTTGTTCTTGTTTTAAAAACACAACAGATGTTCCTGTCACTTCAACTCCAGTTACTGCTTCCTACCATGGCTGCATGACGGTGAAAGTTAACAATCAAGCTCTGGATTTAGATGAGGCGCTCCAAAAGACCAATGACATCACCTCTCATTCTTGTCCTCCAGTAGAAACTGGTCAATAGATGCCACTGCAACACACACAGAATTTTTGTATTCAACATATGTGCATTTCAGTTATAAATTATTCAGATTTCCAGCACTGCGTGTATAGTTCCCTTGAACACTGAAGTTATGTAGGATCTACTGTGTTAATTATTGAAATATTTCTTTGCTTGAGAGGATTTAAAATATGTAATATATTTGTAAATACTTGAAAGGACTAATGTTAATAACCAGATATTGCAAATTGTTGTCTGAAGTGAGTAGGTGAGAGACAGTTCATGGTCGCTGGTAAATTACTTTGTTTGGACTGGAAGTTTAAAAATAATTCTGTATTTTTTTAATGCTGCTTCTTAACATACAAAATATGAAAAGAATAAAAGTTTTTGTTGAATTATATGATGCAAGGACAGCATTTACTGTAGGTGAACATGGCCAATGAGATTTTAACATTTTTTCCCATTCAAAGCTTAAGTTCACCAAATGTGTTTTTCTATCTAATTTAGACATAATAAGTTTGGCTTTGGGCTTTGGAAAAATCTTTCATGGCAAATAGCAATTATGGAGGGAACAAGGAACATTTAAATCCACATGTTCAATAGTGGTTTCCATTCTTGGTTCCCTTTGCCTTTGTTGGAAATATAATGTCTAATGGAAAATGTAGGCTTGTAAGATAAAATCCTCATACTAATGCTATTCTCATTTGGATACTGTACAAACATGGGATGCAAAAGCATAGGATGGAGTGCTCCACCTTTTCCCTTTGGCTTATTCAAAAGGTGGTATGGATTTTAAATCTGTTTTCCTTATTATCTTTGGATAACCAATTCCCTCAGCTCTCTTTCTCACAATAAACAAAAGTAAACTTGACTTTATCCAGTAGGATTGGGATCTCCAAAAGAGCAGGAGAGGAGAAATCGTTCCAGCAGAAGCAATTTACGAAATATTTCCTGAAACTTGGTAAGTTCAGTGTTTAAAGGAAGGAGGATCCAGCATTTAAGTTCAATTTCAGCCTCTACAGTGCAGAACACTCTCATCAAGCATGGCTGAAGTCATGTTCTGGATTGATCAAATTTAACCAATGAGCTCCATCGAGCCTGTTTCCAGCTTCTTAGATTCTAGGAATAGGGTTCCTCATGCCTCAAGTATTCCTTTCAGTCTTCCTTTTTTCTTTCCCATGTACCCAGTGGTTTTCTAGACTAACCTGGAATCCAATAAAGTTAATAAAACAAATTGTGTTATAAAGTCTTAATATGCTACAGATAACTATCCCATTAAGAAATTAATCTGGAAAATGTAACAAGCCTGGGCTGTCTTGAATTTTTATATAGCCCATGTCTAGCCTGCTGTTACTAAATTATTGCATCAGCTTGCTGTTGTTTATTCAGGTTATCTGTGTTTATTTCAGAATATGTTTGCCTTTTTCTATGCTTGAGAAAGCTATTTGCCCCAGGACTTTTGCCTTTCAATCCCAATATAACAGCATTTTTTCCAAATGTAGCCCATCAAAAGCTGAAAAAATATAGGAGTTAAACAATATATGTTTTTCTAGGGGTGGTGATTACAAAGTAGTATAGTATAGTTGCATTATGTCACTATAACATTAGCAACTTACTAATTGGATTGCTTGACAAACTATAGAATAGCAGTATTGCACTGGGGAGGAAAGAGGTGATGTTTAAGCTTTTCCCAAAACATACATGTATATTTGTAGTAATATATGTGCAGTCCTCTGAGTTATCATACTTCTGGATGCTTTCTGAAGTGCTGAAAATGTTGGTTATCCATTTTGGTTGGTCATCATTTTGTGATGCTATTTTTCTATATATAAGAAGAGGCCCACAAAAACATTTTTAAAGGATTTTATTTAGATACATGGCATTTATCTTGCATTCATTCATCTGTTCATGTATTCTCCCTTCGCGCGCGTACAGACATGCTCACAAATATATATCACTATATTTTTCCTCCTTTCTCATTGAAAATATAAAGAGCATAACTATGTAGTAATATTTTCACATGGTTGGAAAAGCTACTGAGACCATAAATCCTGTAGCCAGCTCCAGTTGAGTTTGAAATTTCAGCATATAGATAATAGGAATTGAAAATTCTAGTATCTGCCACTCTTCTACTCTGCTGGTGTTCTAGAAGTTCTGTCTCCTAATTTGCTCTCAGATGGATGATGTAGATCTGGAACAGAGATGTGAAACTAGGGAATTCAGTCTTTTGAGATACTGACCTGGCTCAAATTTCAGTTATTATTTAAGCTGTTAGGTATACAAGATAATGAACCTTTCTAGTTTTTTCATTGTCTGCAAAATACACTATGGCCTTCACACACACTGAGCCATCCTTCAGCTGGTTGGGTTGATTTTAGCCATCTCTTAATACTGCCTATAGTACTTCATGTATGTTTGAAGACTATCAGTCTGTACTCTGTAGTAGATGGGAAACTAAGTACTGTCACCAGAGTGCTTACAACAATCTTACAGACAAAATCTAGTTTTTTGTTTTTTTCAGGCTTGTTACATTGAAGCAAGTATCATGATACAAACTACCCCATGCATTATATGGGTTCCTGTCTAGTCCCAAGCAAATTCCAAGACTTTTATTATTTATCTTACTGTAGGAGCTAAGCCTACTGAAATTTATTTTCCCAGGACTACACCTTGTATAGGAATGGAAGTTACCCTGTATATTGGTTTGTTCAATGTGGTCAGAAATATCTGAAAAACGCTAAATTGTTTATTTATAAAAAAAAGTTTTAATTGTCCCAAATTACTTCATTCTAAAAATATTTCCACTGCCCCTTCATGCAACGGAATTGTTGTTCCTCAGTTAAAAATTCATTTAAAGCAGATATTTTAAAGAACAAGTTCCAGAATCCCATTATTCCAGATTAAGCATGTATAGAACTAATAGAATATTGGTAGTTCAGGGTTGAAATGAGTCCTTACTGCTCGCTGAGCTTGATTCTAGCAATCAAGAAAGCAACCTTTTCTTGTTTATAAATGTTCTTGGCTGTCATGAGTTATATAAGGCTCAGAATTGACTGCATATCATAGATCAGTTTTTCTCAACTTTGTGGACTTTAAGATGTGTGGGCTTTAACTCCCATAATTCCTTAGCCAAGTGGCTGGGGAATTCTGGAAGTTGATGTCCACACATCAAATTTATAAGATTGAGAAACACTGTCAGGTAATTAAGTGTTTTTAAGTTTTAAAATATGTGTTTAAATTATGATATTAGGTAATACTATGCAAATTAAGAAAAAAATGACAAGCACATATCTCTCCTTATTTAGCCTGTTCAGAGAAATGTTATTAGCTTATATATAATAAAATAGGAAAAATGGCTGGTGGTAATACTGATTACTAATATAATACATTTATTTCTTCAGGGCTATGATTTTAAGTAATTTTTCCCCAATCCTTTTTATTTTTATTTCAGATTGTGCAGATCTGAATCCTTTTTATTTCAGATTGTATAGATATTTTCTCTGCCATCTCTGTTTATTGTGGATAATGAAATAGAAGAGGATTTTGCAAGCCCCAATGACCTCCTAGGAGGGGTGTATTGGTTAAGGCATCAGGCTGGAAACTGGGAGACTCCGAGTTCTAGTCTACCTTAGGCATGAAGCCTGCTTGGTAATCATGAGCCAGTTGCTTTTTCTCAGTCTTAGGAAACGGCAAACCACTTCTGAAGTAAAACCCTTGCCAAGAAAACTGCAGGAATTTGTCCAGAAAGTTTTTGAGAATCAGATACAATTGACTGGAAGACAGCGAAACCCTACTACTGCTGTATTTCCCATGGCCTTCTGAGACTTCGACAACTTGAGTTGCTAGGAACAGGCAATGGAGTGAAGGAACTCTGTCCAGCCTTTTCGGAACAGTTGGTGAACCCCAAATCTTCCTCTTCCTAACAGATTCCTTTTACAATGATGTCCTTTCTTGTGCCCAATTATTAATTGGCTGAGTCTACAGTTTGCAGAAAGCAATAACTTTATTTCTAGCAGTATTAAGTCCTAGCACAAACTATTCAGACAAGGAGAATATATCCAAATATTTAAAATATAGCCCATGTTTCAATATAGTAGTACCATGGGGTGGGGAAGGGGAGGAACCTATATTATACTAGATTAGATTATTAATCCCTCCTTTTGATAAAATGCATACCCTGAAAATATGAAAAAATATGAAAAAACATATTTTATTGTAAAATAACTGCCACAATCTTTTGGAAGACATCTTTACCCAAAAGGAGATATAACCAGAAAAACAGAGAAACATCTCTTTTCCTAAGACAGTTGGCTATATATATGCTGAGCTAGATAAATTTTGATAATTTTTTACTGTAGATAAAATAAATCACCAAATCGTTGATTTTGCATAATAAAATGAAAAGATAGATATACCTTGCACCCCTACAGCTTAGAGAGTTAAACCACATATGAAACAAATGTGTATCTGCATTGCTAACCTAGGTGGGTGCCTGTAGGGTTATTATTTTAGTTTTGATTAAACTTATTTATTACTATACCTGATCCTGAATACAACTCATTATAGTTCTCCCTCTGGAAAATTGAGCAATTTGGTTTGGTCCACATTTTAAAGGAAAAGTAACTGAATGTATATCTCAGATTGCATTATAATTTTGGGATTTTGCTCTTCTCTGGATATTGTGATACAAATCTCAGGTCACAAATTGCATACAAATATATAGGGGAAATACAGAAATGACTGTTACTGAAAGATGCATCTTAAGTTTAACCAGACATAAATCTCAAACACAGTCAATTGTAACTCTGTCAGAGAAGATAACTTCGTTAAGGTGAAAAAAAATCACTTGATATTGCTGGAAGTAACCCAGTAGCCAATTGACATTGATTTCATGAATTATCTGGTTACATTTATCCTGCCCATTTTCCATTCTAACACAGACTTAAAATGGTGAAATACAATGCCACACAAAATGTCATTAATGAATGGAAGCTAATCTAGTCGGCACACATTGTTCTCACTGCCAAAGCTATTTTATTTTTCAAAAACAGGTGGATAATAATCTATTGGCTACGGTACGTACGGTGGAGGCTTTTCACCTGACAAGAAATAGGCTGGTGTGTATAATGGAGGAGCATTAGGAGGTACCCCATGGTTACAGCTGGCCTGAGAAGGTGGCTGGGGGTCATCAGCTAAAGATACATCAGTAGACGAAGATGTTGGGAAATTGCCGGTAGGCTGCACCAAGACAAAGAAAAAGCTTGGAATGAAGCTGAAGTGTAAAACAGTAAATGTATGTTGATATACTTCATAATTTCTAAGTCCCAAATTCTGGATTTGCCACTGCAAAGTTTATACACATACACATGCACCTACTTCAACCTACAGCCATTCTCAAGTCTAAGCCAAAATGTTTTTTTTTTAAATTTTGGTGTAGTGATGATATAAGAACCCAGCCAAACAGAAGGAAGGATTGAGACACATTTGTATATAACGAACCACAGTTTGAAAATGTTTTTTTAAGTGGGTAAATCTTTGTTTATTTTAATTATATCTTATTGTGATATTTAAATCCAGAATCCCAAGTTTATGGTTAGTTTAATGTTGGCCCAATTCTTTGCCTATTGCTAGAAGCAATAAAGCAAACAAACAAGCTTGTGTGTATTTTCAGGACTGACTGTTTGTTCTTGTGCAAGGACCATTGGTAAAGTACAGTAACTCTTGGCTTAACACCATCTGTAAACATTGTCTGTGTTAGCTTTCAATATCAACAAAACTCTGATTTATCTGCTTTGTTTTGATTCTTGGTCTGCACAAACTCATTTCTGTTGATCTTATAATATCAGTGTTTATCAAGACTGGCAACTTTTAAGATATGAAGACTTCAATTCTTAGAATTACCAGCCAGTCTACACATGAAAAGGTGCTCTTTTATCTACCTGGTATCATCGCACAGGCTTGGATTAGAGTAGCCAATATGCACCCATAGATTCAGACACAAAATTCCCCATTATAAAAGCAATCCTGGATGACACTGTGAATGCTAGATGTATTGGCACACCTCCTGTATTCTACCTGAAGGGGCAGATGATAGGAAGGATAATGAGGAACAGAAGCTGATGAAGGACAAAATCCAGCATATGTCAAGATCTGCTGAGCAGGATTGTAAAGGATCTGTGGTGGAGCAGAACTGAAGGCAATTTGGGAAACAGGCACCTGCAATGGCAAGAGATGAATCAATATTACTTCCTCTCCAAAGTCTGATTTCAATATTGAATACTTTTTCCCTTGATACATTAATCACACATTCTCAAATAATATGCCATTCCATTTGTGCAGATGGGCAAATGAAAGCTTTTTAAAAAGAGAAATCAATCTTTATTTTATACCATTTAAAAGCCCACTGTTTTGGCAACAAGCCTGCTTTTATTTGGAGTGTAAAATGAACTTGCTGGGGTTGGCAAGTTCTCTTTTGTAAGGCTGCAAAAATCCAGACAACACTACAGGGCAGCACAGTGTTAGAGCAAAACTTGACAGCTTTAAGTTTGGGATGGGAATTCTGGAAGTTGAAGTCCACCATCTTGAGGCTGCCAAGGTTGAGAAACAAAGAGGGTTCTGTAGGCCAACATCTAGAAGAAAAAAATGGTTTCCTTCAGTTGTCTTTTGATCATTTGTTTGTAGTACAATCCAA
Organism: Boaedon fuliginosus; assembly: GCA_027560395.1. Classification (NCBI taxonomy): domain Eukaryota; kingdom Metazoa; phylum Chordata; class Lepidosauria; order Squamata; family Lamprophiidae; genus Boaedon; species Boaedon fuliginosus. Next base: position 13,989 of record JANHGC010003994.1, on the reverse strand, counting down.
CCTTTTGTGTTCTTTTCATACGGGCAAGAAGAAACATTCTTTTAAGACAAGGCTTCAGGCATAGTTCGGGAATTACAACTGCAGTATTCCAGGTTAACTATGGTAGCTGTCAGACTTGGCGATTACATGGGGGGCAAGGGGGATTTGGCAGTTGCTTTCTGCCAAGAGGGGATTTTTATGTTAAAAAGTCCAACTCAGCAGTGCATGACTGCTTTAAGTTGCCTTTCTTTCAGTTGCCTAGCAAATCTTGATTTCTGTCTCCCAAACAGTCATTTATTTCCATGCCCCACTTTGCAAATATAAATACTTAATAAAATTGTCCACATTAATAGCTGCATGAGCATTTAGTATAACATTGTCAACCTTTTAAATAAAAGTGAAGTCTGATCTCTCGGTATGCAATGCCAACCAAAAATGCAAAATATTTCTATAAGCAACCATGTTTTATGTTAACTACATCCCACCATTCATGTTAATTACATTGTTGGCACAGTCCATCCTAGAAAAAAGCAACCCAGGCTTATCCCATGGAGGATAAAACTCTATGACCAGCAAAGAATTATGATGTCATCTTAAATTTGATTAGAATTGCATGTAAAACTGCCAAGAGGAAGATCAGAAGTTTTATATATTATTAAACTTAATATATATTAATATATATAAGTATATATTAATCTTTTCTGCTCATTTT
>JANHGC010003991.1:69533-80849 GCA_027560395.1 Boaedon fuliginosus | reverse complement strand
TTATTTATTTATTTATTTATTTATTTATTTATTTATTTATTTATTTATTTATTTATTTATTTATTTCACTTTTATGCTGCCCAACTTCCAAAGGACTCTGGGCAGCTTACAACATAGATAGCAATAGCATTCAGGTTTTATTTACAGCTTATCAGAGCTTTACAACACTCCCCAAGCAGTTACAGAGTCAGCATATTGCCACCAAAAAATCTGGGTCCTCATTTTACCGACCTTTAGAAGGATGGAAGGCTGAGTCAGCCTTGAACCTGGTGAGATTCCATCTGACAACCTGCTGGTTCAGCAGAGACTGCAGTGCTGTATTTAACCACAGTGCCACCGAGGCTCTTGTCTAATATATAACTTCTTGAGAAGTATAACTTCTCAAATAGTAAGTATAGCTAAGTAAATAAGGGCCTCCTCTCAGGTGTTCAAGATATACACAGTGCCTTTAAAAGTCTTTTTCTTATAGGTCCCTGTCTTGATGCATTTGGGTGGGGGCATCTAAAGAAGGATCACAGATGATGAGGTAAGTTTTTATCAAGTTAGCCTTCCTTAGTTATCTGACATTGGGAGCGAAATAAAAACAAATGGTAGCTCTGGGCATCCAAGCATAGCAGTGGGTTGGTCTATGGGACCTCTAAGATCTTTTCCAAACTAATTATCACAATATCTCTCTAATGAAATGATGAATGATAGCTAAATAGTCATGATAATAGAGTGCTGGGTTATTTTTGCTAGCTGTTGCCTATGAGCAATCATTTTTAGACCTTGTTATCTATTGAAGAAAGAACAGAATTAGGTAATTTTGTAGGGGCTGAGTACATGATACAACATGTAGGGGTGAAGAATGCAGTTCTATGGGAAGGAATGAGCAACTGAAAAAGATTAGAATGAAAGAAAACAATAATTGTGGAAAACAATTTCTCTCTCTAAATTCATTCTCAATCTTCTCCTTTTTACTTTTCACTGATCTTAATTCTCAGCTGTAATAAATTTTGAGTCCCTATTCCTACTCACTTTCACTTGATCTCTTTGTTTCCATACAGTTATCCACTGCAAGGTCCCTGGAAGCAGAAAATTATATTGTTTATTATGCAATCCTGAAATGCAACCCATATGGGCTGGAAAATCCTGAAATCCAGCACAAAGCAAGGACACCAAGTTGTAGAAAGTTATGATACAGGGTGGACAATGCTATTCCAATGCCATATGCATAGGTAGATCTTAATCAAATCCTGGCTTGAGTTGTACAGATTGGTTATAGGCAAAATCCAGTTTATAAAGCATGTTGTTTGTTCACTATATTTCACTTTATTTCACCTTCGTGTCAAGCTGCTGTGTTTTTTTTAATCCAATCATTGTCACTTGATAGCATCTCCAGTTTTGCCCTTTCAATTCTCAAACTGCTTTTGCAAGACCAGCTCAGATTTCCAGTGAGGTAATCAGCAGCACACAGATTCAAAACCCTTTCAGGGCTTCCCTTGATCTCAGTTGATTTAAGGAAACCACAGAGATTGAGCTTCTCAAAGGTCACATTCTCATCTGTTCCCTTAGATCAAGTTACACCATATATTAACTACAGTTCTGTGGACTCAAGTTGGCATTTTATTTAGCATTTTGTTCACTTACATCAAAGCCTCAAATTCTAACAACTACAAGGTGTTTTTTTATGATAATCCTTTTAAAAGCACACTTTCAAATATATATCCCCCCTCCTTTTGTCAAATTAGAGGTGCCCAACAAGCCAAGGCACAAACTACTGGATATTTACATTACAATGAAGCTACAATCACCTCTACACATCAATTCTGTTCCCCAATCCTTCCCAAGCACTTCAAAACCATCTTCACTGCTGACTTGGAGTGCTGAGGAACAAGCAGGGACCACAATAAACCTGTTCAGTACTCCTTTCAATAAAAAAAAAACCAGAAGAATGATGAAAGTAGGAGTAACAAAAATCTTGTGTGCCCTATTGCACATAGGCAGAGGGAAAATGCCTCCCTGACATCCTGTGTGCATTTTGCCTGCTGATTTTGCCTAAAATTTGAGCTGTGGCTCAAGAGGAAAGCTATCTTCACATCAACTGCCATTCCTCCTGCATATAAATTTCCTTGGGAAAGCTTTGACGCCTGGTGCTTTATCCATCACCTGCAGCCATCATGTACACATTGATGGAGGGTTAGGGAGAGTCATGCTGACTTGTGCCTAAAAGCTGGGTAGCAGGTCAGGCAAGAATCTGGAAATTTTGTGATTTCAAATGTATTGGAGACACGCTCAGCTACTGAAAAAGGAAGATGGCATCTCATCCCGCTGCACCAGCTCAGATACAGTTCACACACAAAACAATAAATGAAATATTAAAATTCTCAGATTTGTAGTTTGCCCATTTTCCTGAGCAGAAGCTGCCTTTATTCTGATTGAGGGAATACATTTTGTAGGAAAAATCTGAAAAATAAGTAGATTGACCCATGAGTATATGGGCAATAAGTAGATTGACCCATGAGTATATAGGCAAGTCTCAAAGTGTTGCATTACACTTTGCACCTTTAATAACAAGTGGTGACAATGTGGGCAGAGCTGCAGTGAATTTATTCATGACTGTTGTGGTGCAGAAAGCACCAAAATCTCCAACTTTCCAAAGCAAGTGGAGCGATTTTAGAAATGAGTTCTTTTCTGATTTTTGTCATGAGTGTTTTGAGGGTGGAGCAGATTTATTGTTAGACAAAGCAAGGGTGAAAAGGGCTGGTAGCAAGAAAAAGAAGCAGCAAATCAATGATGAAGGTTGTATTTTAACTTCTGGGGACAAGATTGATGAGAGATGTTTACAGGGGTTTCTGTCTTATGGCAAAATGACATAACCAGTTTGGAACACTAAGTACACTGAAAGGAACATGGGGAAATCCTTTGATGTGTCATATTATGGATGTACTCATACTTAGATCTCTCCAATCCTAAGCTAAGTCTAAACTATTGTTTCTGGGCGTGTGCAGATGTGCATGGTACAATAAATTTGATCATTTGTTTCTGAAAACTTCATTCAGTTGCTAACAAATACTGAGACATTTTTAAAACACCATTTAAAATTGTTCTGTAGAAGAAAACTTCATGAGGATCTAATATATATTTTTAGGTCAGTCCTCAAAGTGGACAGCAATCCCTCCAACCTCCTGGTTGTTGCTTTTGCAGACTATGTGAGGCCAAAACTGAGAAGGTTCAGGCAGAGGTGGGCTGAACATACTTTAACAACCGGTTCACCTATTGCAGAACTGAAACTATGAGCGTGTGCATGCCCCCTTCATGCACGTGAGCGTCATCTGCGCTTGCACGCGGCTGCAAAACCACAGGGATTTCCTGCGCGCGAAAGCCAGCTGAGTAGATCAGGCTAGGTGCGGAAAGCAGCTGGGCTGTGAGGGAGGGCAAGCAAGCAAAAACATGAGATTTATAGGCCGGAATAGTGCCTAGGTGGGTGGGTGGACCCAACTGGTGGTTGTAAATACAGGTATGGGTGAGCCAGTCTGAACCGGCAGCAGCCCACCACTAGGTTCAGGACTAAGACATTTAATTAAATTACCCTAACTTTTTCCTTTAATTCAATCTCTATTTTGCATCTTTTTTTAAAAAAAAAAAAGCTCCATAGCCAGCGTGCAATGAGGTGAGCTCCTGTTACTTGCACCAGCTCCTGCCCACCTAACAGTTTGAAAGCATGCAAAGGCAAGTACATAAATAGGTACCACTTCAGTGAGAAGGTAAGAGCGTTCCTTGCACCTGAGCGTATAGCCATGCTGGCCATATGACCACAGAAAATGTCTTCGGACAAAGCTGGTTCCTTTTTTACAACCTGAAAAAAGTGACCTATGATCATTTTTCATACTTTGCAGCATCCCTATGGTCAGGTGTTCAAAATATGAATGCTTTGCGACTGGTTCATATTTATAATAGTTGGAGTGGGCTGGGTTTACGTGATTATTTTTTGCAACCTTCTGACTAGCAAAGTCAATGGGGAAGCCTGATTCACTAACAACTGTGTTACTAACTTAACAATGGCAGTGATTCACTTAATGACTGAATAACGGAATAACAGAGTTGGAAGAGACTTTGGAAATCTTCTTGTCCAACTGTGGCAAGAAAGGTCATAAAATGGGGCAACATTCACTTAACTGTTGTTTAGCAACAGAAATTTTGGGCTCAGTTATGGTTGTAAATCGAGGGGCTACCTGTATAAGGATGAAATGGAATTTGCTCCTACTGACTGTGTATTTGGGCATATCTATCTATCTGTGGAAGAAAAAAGTAATGCAAAGTAAAAGCAACTAATGGATGCATTCCAGGTCCTACCCTTTCTGTAAATAAACTTTTACAATGAAGTACAAGAAAGGCTACTATTTTAAGTATGTCAATTCTCAAGCATTCCTGGTATTGTTAGACCCTACTATCAGATTTGTCTGCCAGTTTCTTCATTTGCTACTTTTTCAAGGGCAGGATCCCCTAAGCACCAAGTTCCCACAGAAGAAGCTTCCAAGTAGCCTCAATGAGGCTTTCAGAGTGACTGGAAGTTGTTTTCCTCTGTCCCCACTCCTGTTCCTAACTGGAAAGCAGTGACTCTTCATTCCTTTAAAAGAACTAAGCTTCTTAAAAATTAACCAGTAAGATTAACTGTGTGAGATAACTGAGCACTATTTGTTTTCTTTGGGGATTACTGGGTTTCCTTTTGGAGGGAAAAGTTCACTCTACACTATTATGCTATTCTCTGTACAAAGTTCTCTTAATGGAGAGAATGATAGAGATGGCCTTGACGGAGAAAGGAAAGATCCATTATCAAGGCAACAAAAACAGGTAAACCTTGCAAAGGAGGAGAGAATTTTACAAAAACATCTCAAGGCAGACAGTCCTAATTCACACAAATATAAAAAAGGAAGGAGGGAAAGACATTCAGTCTTGCTAAGATCCTCTTCTTCTGACATCTCCTCAGTGCACATGATCTTCTGTAAGGAAATCCAGCAGGCCCACAACCATTCAGTGCCTGCAATTATGTTTTCTGGTTGACTAGAAATCACAACAATCCCTTGCAGAATAACAGAGTTGGAAGGGAGCTTAGAGGTCTGCTAGTCCAACCCTCAGCCAGGAACCCTATACATACTGTTTCAGACAAATGATTGTCTAAGCTCTTCTTAAAAACTTCCAATGATGGAGCAACCACAACTTCTAAAGGCAAGCTCTTTCACTGATTAATTGTTCTCACTGTCAGGAAATTTCTCCTTAGTTCTAGGTTGCTTCTCTCCTTTATTAGTTTCCATCCAATGCTTCTTGTCCTGCTTTGGAGAATAGGTTGATCCCTTCTTCTTTATGGGGGTGTGAAAATATACTTTTCAACAGCCTCAGAATTCCACCTACCCACTCGTACCATCTTACATGCAATATAGAACGTAAGAGTTTGATTTGTTCCAACCACTGGGAGAGGCGAATGAGCAACAGGAAGAGAGGATGAGTTGTCAGAGGAAAAAGGGTGAATACCAGAACTCTGGAGCCTGGCCAATTTGCCAGGCTGTGACTTGAGTACCCTTAGCAGGATTTAAAATGGAAAGCAAATACTTTACCAGACCATGTATTTTTCTGAATTGTTAGAGTGCCGCAGTCCTTTTTGAAATAACCTGTAGACCAGTGCTTGCACAGACACAATTCCCTGAGGACTATAACCGAGGACTCATACCACCTTTGCCGACTAGGACATTTCATTAAACGGGATAAGATAGTGAGAACTGCCACTCCCATCAAAAAACAAAAACTTTTACCTTTTAATAAAAAAACATGAGTCAGAAAAAAATGTTACAGGCCCCCTTTTTATATTTTTTTAACCACCATAGACTACCACAGTTCTCCTCCTACCCTGTCCGGAAGAGAGAGAATTTAGTTACTCTTAATCAAAATTATCATCATCATCATCATCATCATCATCGTCATCTTCATCATCATCTTACATATTGTAATAGATCATTCAAGTGGTAAAAAAAAAAATAGATCCCCTGTCTCTCCCTACACTATAAATAATCTTCACAATTTGAATAGCACTTCTGTATGTGTCCAAAGTGCATTGAATGCATTTTCCTTACAACAAACCTGCCAATCAAGTTGTGGTTATTGTTCCCCAAATGACAGAGTGTGGAGCTTGAGGCTGAGCCTATTAGCTGCCTCATGAGTGTATTGGAAGATTCAGACTGGGAACTGGAAACTTCGTAGCTCAGTTTATTCATCAACATACACATCACTACTCAAATCCAAGTTCAGTGAACTTCCTTCATCTCACCAATAGGTCTTTCAAGGTGATCTAGGAAAAGATCACCTTATCCTTATCTACAGCAGGATCTTGGGGAAGTCTATTTTGTCCTCTGTACCTCAGTCTCTGCCAAAGAAAGCTCCTCCAGCACTTTCATTCCCATTTGGCTTTTAGTAATGCTGTAGGAGGAGGCAGAAGGAAGCCTATGCGTTGTTTCTTTTTCTTTTAAAAGAAACCTCTTCATTAAAGCTCGTCCTTGCTTGAGGCAAATGGCGTGTTGATGGCTTGAGACACTCCTCTAACACTAGTGAGTCATCTCCCTCCCGACGGATGTCAGAGCGGCCTCTGTGCTTCACAAGGATTGGCTGTGCCTGGCTCATAGGGGCTGGCCCATTGGAAAGGTGAATGTGCAAAGAAGCAGCTGTGGAGGGGTGTGTACTCACTCATGCATGTGTGCAGTTAGAGTGACTGCAGCAGGCACAGACAGTTGGGCTTGGCCACAGCAGAGGTGTATTTGCTTTGTTCGGAAAGCACTGAGAAGAAGACAGCAACAGGGGTTGGCTGTTTGTGAGAGGATCCTCAGATTGCTTATCCCGGAAGAATCTGAGAAAAAGGGAGGAGGAGGAGGAGAAAAGAGGCTTTGAATTTTTTTTTCTTTTTCCTGAAGTGCAAATCAGCTTGGAACACCTGAGCCTGCTATGCCAACTGAACTCTCCCACGTGGTGAGAATGCATGCCATCTCTGATTTCCCCTCCTCGCTGTCAGCACGGCTTCTCCACAAGGGTCCAGAGTACCTTCGCAAGCAGATGGAGGCAGCCAACCCTCGCAGGAAGAGTGCCGTGGAAAGGTTGGCAGCAGATAAGGCCAAGTACGTGAAAAGCCAACAAGTCATCAGCAGGAAGCAGGTGCCGGCCATCACCCTCAGCTCAACTTCCGAGAGTAGCAGCGAGACTTGCTCAGTGGAAAGCAAGAAGATCGAGCTCTCAAGAGAGGAGAAGGACAGGGCAGCCCAAGTTCCCACGGCCACAGAGGTGAGCCCGGCAGCCCTGCAAGGCGGGCCTCCCATTGTGAGGCGCAACAGTGGTAAAAGGCAGACCCGACCAGATTCCTTGGTGATCTATCGTCAGAAATGTGAATTTGTCAGAGGTCAAAGCCAGGAGAATACTCGTGGAAATTTGGTCCGGAGGTTGTTCCAGGGTTCCTTCAAGGAAAAGCAGCTGGTTTCTGAGGTGTCCAAAATTGTTCTCAAGGAGGAAACCATTCCTGAAGTGGAAGGGACTATTTTAGGCAAAGACACAAGACATAGCTATGATCTAGAAGGACATAATTCACCCACAGAGGCAAAACCAATGCCCTTTCTGGTCAGCAGATGCAAAAATGCCCTAAATGTGACTTCAGCACCTTATGACGTAAAGGAGATGAGACAGAAAGGTCTTCAGAGATCTCAGTCAGATATCAGTTCACGATATTCAAAATCCTTCTCAGAATTTGACACTTTCTTTAAGAATTGTGGCCTTGAACCTGAAGTAATAAAAGATTTAGGCCAAGAGAATTTTTCGGTGGCTTCAGACAACTTCTCATTCCACCGCCGCAGCATCAGTGGGGCAGCTTCTGAAAGTGACTTTACGAGACACAGCGATGAAGATGGACCCCTGGAGGAAGAGCTCACGGAACAGGCGCCTAGTGGCACCTCTGTGGTTGAACGCAATGCTCGGATAATCAAGTGGCTGTACATGTGCAAGAAAGCCAAAGAGGCTAATAGGATGATGCAGGACTTGGCATAAGGACTGCTTCCTTCACAGAGACTTCCAGGTCAGTGTAACACGAATGCATGTGCAAAGTGTATCCATGCACCTTTGATATTACCGTGCATAGCTATGAATATACAGAATACGTTTCTCTCCTCTTTATCTCTGCAGCACCATGGAATAATTGATGGGGAAACCTACAATTTGTCTTTAATATATAATAATGTTTAATATATAAAGAATTATGAGCATAACATATTGTACCTTCCATAATTTTACAATGGTGAATGATTCCATAAATTTACAGTTGGTTAATGTTTCTTTTATGAAAGAGTCCAGTGTTTGAGCTGGCTTTTAGAAAGTCATGGACTTTGCTAAGGAGAAATGAGAACCACCAAAGAAATTTAAAGTCAATATTTACACACGTCGCGTCTGCCCTCTGACTGGCAAACTGCTTATTTACAGCAGGTTGGGCCACGATAGCAAAAAGCCTAGCCATTTGCTCAAGCCTTCATTTTATTTAATTGAGATAAACTGGCACACACCTCCTTCGCAGCATGAGGGCTGTCAACTTTGTCATCCCTCTACTTTCCTTTTTCTTACTTATTCCCTTTTAAGTTACAGTGAGGGGGGAAAAACATTTGTGGGACTCTCTTTTTCCCTACTTTATTTCATTTGATATTAACAAGTGATAAGCCTTCCTCTGACATCACAACATAGCAGGCTGTGCAGCTATTTCCTGGCATTTCTCCTTTTTCCATTCTGTTGAGGAATGAGTGGGACATCTCTTGCTGCTTCACTGCATTTATTGCTCTTTGCCTCGACTTGACTGAAGTTGGTTCATGACTGCACTAGTGCCAAAAGGAGGGCTTAAATATTAGGGCTGCAAATTTTCTTCAGGGTTGTTGCTTCAGCTGGTGCCCCAATAAATTTAAAAGGCCTGGTTCCCAGTCAAACAGGAAATGAACAGCATGATGTAATGCAGTCTTGGGCACTGTTTCCTAGGACGTAGGATACGGTGCATCAAAAACCAAATATAGTTAGCATTTGGACTTTGCAATGGCTTTTAAAAAGAGCACTTACTGAAAAGTGATGGAGGACTTAGAAGTTCCATTCACAAACTCAAACTTTTGATATATTGTACTGATTTGGCAACTTCTCTGTCCTTCACTGAACTCTAAGCACTGACCCAAGATTTAAGAACTGGTACATCAAGGCAAAAAAAATCAAGCAGTTTCAATCAGTCGTAACAGGTCAATGATCACAAATATCAGATCGAAATGAAGAGGTTTACACTCCATGAAGGGAGTGTCATTGTTCATGGGATGCTTTGCATGGGTTGTGACTACCCTACATGCTCGTGTTTTTCTAACAGGTGTTTACTGGAAACACAGAGTGCTGACTGGTTGTCCCAAATGCAGTCATCGAATGTTGATACTTACTGCTTCAGCAGCAGTGTTTCTGGTTAAACATACTGAGATTAAGTAAGTTAGTTTACCAAATAAACTTACAAAGTAAGAGACATCAGTTAGCATCTTTTGGCCAAGAGAGACCAATCAATTTATGCACCCTTGAGCCACAGCTAATTTAGCCATAACAATCTGTTCAGATGCTAGGCACATCATAAAATACAATACAAGCAAGCATATATTTATGTAAAATAGTGAAATAGGTGTATTGTACATTATAAGCAACCAAGCCCTACCTAAAACTTTGGAAGGGTAACTATCTTGGTCAGGATCACTCCGAGATAATACGCTACTTGAATCAAGTCTCAGATGGCATTTCCTCTGGAAACTGACCAAGCAATGTTGGCACGAAGCAGAAATGCCTGGTAGAGAAGCAATAACTAAATACATAATGAATAATTTGCTGCTCTGTTCAAGGAGGTTATCTCATTGTCTAATTATAAGGTGGGCATTGTCTAGAGCCATCTTAGCCTGAGGTTCAAGCACTTAGGAATTTACATTTGGTTAAGATATGATAATGTTTGTTCATGAAGAAATAACCCCATAGCTTAACAGAAAAGTCCTGGCTGTATCACCTGGAGTGGTTTTGTTTAATGAGAAAAAGAGATATTTGATAACATCTGAATAGAAAACTAAGATCTTAATTATTCACCAGTACTTCATTCTTGGCATAAGGAAAGTAAGTGAAATTTGATTTCCTTGATTTCTTTTAAAGCAATATAAATCTCTTATTTTTCATCACAGGAAAATAGCAGAGTAGTTACCTCCACTTATGTTTCCATTTTCACCTGAGAAAAGAATAAGCCCATACTAACTCAACATCTATGTATTTGATTATTATCTCCTATCAGATAGTGAGCCCAATCCTCTAGACTGGCTATGCTTCAGCCCCCCCCCCCCTGCTGCCCCCGCAAAGACCAAAACTGCTCACTAGTACCATCTACACCAAGTTGTAGGTAATGCAAAGCTCCATATTGGTAAATCACTAGATATTGATAAAGTTGATAAGAATTATCTGGTTTAATCACTTACTACTGACAAAGAATAAAGATGGTGAAGAATGAGATTATGTTTAAACCCCAAATTCTAGCACAGGGACAGGAGGTGCTTTAGCCTATGTGTAGTCATCTGGCAGTATCTGCCAGAACAAATGTATCCAGCACAAACAGAAATTAAAATCAAAATTTAAAAAATGCACATGCATCTTTCACATACTATATAAACTGGAAAGGGTTTTTTCTTAAACTGTAGTGTTTTGTAGGGAACAACTTTGGAAAGAGTTCATGGCATACAGGGTGGAAAATGTCTAGATCGGTGTAGTTCGAACTTAGCAACATTAAAATGTGTAGACTTCAACTCTCAGAACTCTTCAGCCAGTATGAAGTTGAACACACCACACATCTTAAAGTTGCCAAGTTTGAAAAACACTGGTCTAGAAAAAAATACTACAAATAAACTCTCGTGTTCATTTGTAAGGAAACACCACTGAATTCAAGAAGATTGGCTTCCAAGTTCTTTTTCCTCAGCTTGCCACTCAAACACATAGTTTATTTTTATTTTTATTTTATTAGATTTATACCCCACCTCTCTTCCGCACAGAGCTGATTCCAGAGGGTCGACGCTGCCACAGAGAAGGCTTTAGCACAGGGGCCCGCCAGCTGACATTGTTTGGCTGATGGGACCTGTAGCAGGCTGACTCTGTGGGACCTAACTGGGCACTGGGAGGCATAAGGTAGCAGAAGGCTGTCTCGAAGATACCCCGCTCCTAAGCCATGTAGGGCTTTAAAAGTTGTTACTAGCACCTTGAATTGCACCCGGAAGACCACTG
>JANHGC010003991.1:8103-20912 GCA_027560395.1 Boaedon fuliginosus | reverse complement strand
AAGCAATAGGCTGACTGTGTAAACCGCTTAGAGAGGGCTGTAAAAGTCCTGTGAAGCTGTATATAAGTCTAAGTGGTATTGCTACATATAAGAATGTGGAGCAGAAGACTCTTTATCAAGGAGTTAGGAGAAATGCCTTCTCGTGCTTTTCCACTTGCCTTCCCTCACTCCCACATCACTCTCAAAGTCTAGCACTGCAGGACAAGAGAGACGGTATCTGAGACTTCACTGATTCTGAAGCAATGGGTGACTCACCCTGCCTCCACTGAGATAGACTGTCAAGGATCGAATTTTACTGTAGGCAGGTGAAAGTAAGTGACCTACTTAGAAATCAGCTTCTGTGTCTGCTTAGAAAGTGAGGAAGAGAATTCTTGGGGACAACCTCTAGATCAGTGTTTCCCAACGTCAGCCATTTTAAGATGAGTGGACTTCAACTCCCAGAATTCCCCATTAAAATGGCTGACGTTGGGAAACACAGTAGATACTTCTACTGAATTGTTCCTCTAGTGAACTTGGGGTGGCATCAATAGTTCTTCCTCATTTTTTTTTCCTACAAGGGCCCATTGACGAAGGTAGCGTCAGCTCCCCCAAACCAGGGAGCTCCTGAGGCTGGAACACGAATCCATACCTGATGGGGCAAACCCAACCCGCCAAGGCAGAAATGCGCGGCTAAGCTCAACAGCTCTGATACATAAATATTGCAATTTATGTTTTTTTTTCATTAAGGTTATCTATTCCACCTTTTCCCAAGATGTATGTGGTTTAACATAACATGCCCTATTTTACTACTAGCAAGACTGACGAGATAGGTCGAGCGAAGGCAGGGATTAGCCCTAAATCTCCAAGTGAACCGGGGTTAGTCAAGAGATGACGAACGTCAGCTTTGAACCTCCATCCTATTTCTCTGCACCCTTTTGTTCTCACTTGCTTCACTTAGTCTCTTCTCCCCCATATATACTCTTATTTTCTTTTCTGTCCAATCCTGTTAAATTGCTCCACGCGGGAACTGTTTTCGTCCTGGTAACATCAACCCACAGAGCTTCACTGTTTTGGAATTCAAAAGGACTAAGAAGCACTGGATACAGATTCTGAATCTGGCTGTCAGAGCTCCCTACGAAGAGGTCAGGGGAATAGCCGTGCGCTGCCTGTTGGCCTGGAGATCCCACTTGGGCAGAACACTAGTCCTCGGTTCTTGTAAAGGGCAGCCAGGCTAATTCCCAAGTCCCTCTTGGGGTGTGTGTGTGTTTGTATATACAACATTATGGGTTAATGGCACATCTTGACTATTGAGAGCATGTTTACAGATAGTCCTCGACTTACAACCACAATTTACCTCAGCAGTCCTGTTGCTGAGATATTTATGAAGTGAATTTTGCCCCATGTTACCATCTTTCTTGCCGCACTTGTTAAGTGAATCACTGCAGCTGTTCAGTTAGTAACGTGGTTGTTAAGTGAATCTGGCTTGACTTTGCCTGTCAGAAGGTCATAAAAGCGGATTGCAGAACCCCGGGATGCTGGAGCCGTTATCAATATGAACCAATCGCCATCTGTCTGAATTTTGATCATGTGACCATGGGGATGCTACAACGGCAGTGTGAAAAAGGTCATAAATCACTTTTTTCGCCCTTTCACTCCATGTTGGCCTGGAGATCCCATGTCAGCATGCCAATGAAACTTCCCTATCATTGTTTGGAAGCCAGCTGGAAAGTTCACAAATGGCTTGCCCCCTTTGCAGCATCCGCATGGTCACATGATCAAAATTCAGAAGCTTGGCGATTGACTCATTTGTGACCGCTGCAGTGAGTGACCTGGGTGTTTGTGTGTGTGTGTGTGTGTGTCACAGAATCATATTTTGTGACTTTCTCACCAGCAAACGCAATGGGGAAGCCAGATTCCCTTCACAGCCACGTTACTAACCTAACAACTGCAGCGATTCACTTAACAATTGTGGCAAAAAAGGTCATAAAATGGGGCATATTCACTTAACAAATGTTTCACTTAGCAACAGAAATTGTGGGCTCAATATGTCGTCGGTCGAGGATGATCTGTAAACCTGCTGTCAATATTCAGGCTGTGCCATGAGCCCATAATGTTGCTTATACAAACACACACACACACAAACACACCAAGAGGGACTTGGGAATTAGCCTGGCTACCCTTTACATATATAGACTGCTGATTATCTGTACTGCAACGTCATCAAAACGTCCTGGTTGCCAACCATCAGAATGTCGATCGATGTGTGACTCAGGAAGCAGGGGGGGGAATGCTACGAGGGTTGTAAGTGCCAAGGATCGGCCGTAAGTCACTTCGCTCAGTGTCCCTGCCACTTTGGTTGCTAAATGAATGGGGTTGTAAGTCCAGGACTCCCCTGTAGCTGCAAGAGAAAGGCCGCTTTGCCTTCTCAAAGGAGTTCTGCTCCAACACTCTGTCCTGGTGGCATGTGAAAATTGGGGACCCCTACATCCTGCGCAAATCACACAAAGGAGATGAAGGAAGAACAAACATTTGTCTGCACGTAAGGAGCCCCCACGCACACACCCTACACACACACACACACACACACACACGCACACACAGTGGCTTTGATCAGTTAGAAATCAGATCACGAAGAGTTCCAGCTTCCATGGAAGCCTTTGCTTACCGCAGAAGGAAATATGCCGACATGACAGGACATAAATATTTTATTAGGCACATGGTGTATAGTTGTGTTTTTTTTTTTACTGGTTGCCTGGATTAGCAATTACACCAGGGTCAGAAATGGGTGTCTGTGTTTGTACCGTTATTGAGATTAAAAAAAAAACAGAGAAAAGTGTACAAAACGTCAGAAATATGTGGGTGGCTAAAAGCAAACGATCCATCAGTGATCTCTTCAGGAAGGGATCCCTAGTATCTGATTTCTCAGGCAATTCAACAAAGAAAATGCAAAACAGCCACCCATTCTTACTGCACGACCCTCACAAACCACGAGCACAAGATGGCAGCAGACGCTCGGCTTTTCGGCTCTTTTCAGCTATTACTCCTACAGAAACACCCCCACCCCACCCCAGTTTGGTGCTCTCCAGGTGGATGGGTACTATTATTCCTGCAACTCCCAAGAAGCCCAAAGGCTGAGAATTTAAGGAATTAGCCTCACCCTACCTGGAGTGTGTCAAGTTAGGGATGATGGTTGTGGACACTCCATCTTCCACACCCATCAAAGTGAGCAGCATTTCCTAGCAGTATTTCCCAGAAAACCTCAGGCTAATGGAAACAGCCTTAAAGACAGGCAACAGCTGTAATCTAGCGGTATCTCATGATTTTAAGAAAATTAAAGTTTGTTCTCCTCTTAACAACAGCAACAAAATCCAAGTCAATCAATGATAGATGTAATGCAGGGCAGCACTTTGGAGCAGGGGTGGGCAATTGTGGCCCCTTTACGATCTGTGGACTTCAACTCCCAGAATTCCTGAGCCAGCCATGCTGGCTCGGGAATTCTGGAAATTGAAGTCCAGAGATGTCATGTCTCCCAGGTCATCACAAGAGGACATAAAGAAGCTATAATTGTCCACCCCTGCTATAGAAATATAAAATTTAGTAATTTTAGTAATTTTAAGGGGTTTTAAATTGTTTTTATACTGTTGTGTTGTTTTTATTTATGCTGTGAGCCGCCCAGAGTCCCACCGGATTGAGTGGCCTATAATTTAAATAAATTAAATTAAATAGAGTAACAAACCAAAGGCAGCAGTTCAAAACTGAACCAGGTGATACCAGGAAGAAAAAGAATTGCAATTTACATCAATATGGCTATTCCCCGTGTATTTAGTCATGGCCTTATTTGGCAGAGACTTTTGGAGAAGGAGTCAGGATCGCACCCAAAATGTGGGATAGGAGGAGGCCTTGGGATGCCCAGATTGCACTTGTCTCTGGCCCAAGGCACCCTAGGTACTTCAACGTTTTAGGTAATTGTGATGTCTTTCTTCTACAGCAGGGATGGGCAATCCCCAAGTTTTGGGTGTGGCTTGGCTGGCGACTCCCTAGTGGCTGAATACAGCTGTATCTGCAGCTACTTCCTTGCTGGATTCCACACTCGGCTGAAATACCACCCATAAGGGGAAGTCTCTGCTTCCTCCTGCGTTTTTGTGCCATTTTACGGCCGAGCTCTCAACAAGGCTTCTACCTCGCTAACCACAATGTCTTTACCGCCGCCTTACATAATGCAACAGCTCGGTTTGCCAAGCAGAACAAATAAGCACGCAAAGCACATCAGTCAGGTTTATTATTGCTGTCTTCCTTGGTTGTATTCACTTTGGCTGAGGAGGGACAGCAGGACGGTGGTATGTTAACAATGGGGGCGGGGAGGGATCTAAATAATCCTGCATTGACTTGTCCTGGCAAAAAGGCAAGGCTGAATTGCAGAAATGCAGTTCCCTTTAAACCCAGCCTTCCTCGACTTATTCTCCCTCTGGATTCACCGGACTGCAGCTCCCATCAGCCCAGATGTCAAATGCACGAGCCACATGTTTGTGATCCTGGGGGTGCCACAGCTTGTAATCCGACGCAAAGGAAAAAATATTGAGCTCATCAGGCTGGATGCCAGAGTCAAAAAAAGGAGCAAGAGATTAAAACCTGCTGAAGGAAAAATGATGAATGCAGGTACTTGGCACACCCCTTTGCAGCCCTAATGCTTCTTATGCTTCTTGTTGATACTGCCATGGGTGTTAGTGAGGGAAAGCAACTAAGAGCAGATGAAGCATGGGGGTGGGGTGTTATACTAAATGTCCCAACAAATTGAATGATAGCAGGAGTTACACGAATACCAAAGAAACCGTGGAAAAGAATCTCTCAAGAAAGGATGCAAAAGGAGAGACAGAATGAAAGGTGAATGGCAACAATTAAAATATTTTAAAATTTACTTTAAATAGTTAAATAGAATTGTTAAATTGTCCCACAGTGAGTTGTCCCACAGCAAGCTGGCCGTGTCACGTTGTCTTGCAGTGACCATGGTGAGTTGGCTGTGGCAAATCGGCTGTGGCGAGTTGGCTGTGGTGATTTGGCTGCAGCGAGTCGGCTGTGGCGAGTTATCCCATTTCGGCCTCTATCATTCCTAAATAACAGAGCCATTGAACAGCCTAGTTAGATAAAATTGCAGGAGTTACAGTGAAGCACATCTTGAAGGCACCAGATCAGTGGAGCCCCTCAACCAGAAGCCGTCCTCAACTTACAACCACAACTGAGCCCAACATTTCTGTTGTTAAGTGAGTTTTGTTCCATTTTACAGCTTCTCTTGCTACAGATGTTAAGTGCAATTAATAAGTTAGTAACCCAGTTGCTAAATGAACCCCATTGACTTTGCTTGAGAGGAGGTCACAAAAGGTGATCACACAGCCTTGGGACACAACAACAGTCTTAAGTACAGTATGAACCAGTTGCCACGTATCTGAATTTTGATCGCATGACCATGGGGATGCTGCAAAGATCACAACTGTGAAAAACGATCACAAATCACATTTTTCAGTGCCGTATCTTTGAACAGTCACTAAATGAACTATTGTAGGTCAAGGACAACCTGTAGTAGTAATTCTTGCAAGAGATACTATTCTTCCTGATCTCCTGAATTCTTATTGATACCTAAGCCTACAATCTCTGTCCATATGCACCCATGCACCCAATATATATTTAGGTGGATATATCATCGACCTATTTCTGCCTGCCTGCAGAAATAGGTCTGTCTGTCTATCTATCTATCTATCTATCTATCTATCTATCTATCTATCTATCTATCTATCTATCTATCTATCTATCTATCTATCGATCATCACCTATCTGGTCAGCAAACAATCCATACAGACAACAACATAAACAATATCATCTTTTTCTCCAGGTTTAAATAAACCCAGTCCCTAACACATTAAGCCCTTGAAAAAAACATTTGCAGCTTTACCATTTTAAAAGCCTTAGCAAGATAATGGCTAAATGCATAATTATATTCAAATATGCACTCAGCCATTATATTGTATTTGTATGTTAATAATGGTTAACATTTGCATTAGTATTGAAAGCACTTCAATTGCTTATTTTCTGATCTTGATGATAGCCATATCAGATCAGATCCTCCTCTTCCTTGCATTTTTAAGGGCACTAAGTGAGTTTATAATTTCAGATATTAATTTTGAAACAAAAACCAGGAGACCTAAACCTGCCTTAAGGATAAAGCCAGCTGAGTGATCTTGAGCCAGTCACTCTCTCTCGGCCCTAGGAAGAAAGCAAAGGCAAACCACTCCTGAAAAACCTCGTCAAGTTGCCAGGAATGAAAAACTGACTCAAACTGACACACACACAACTATCAGACATGGATTCCAATCTCTCAAAGAACAAAATGAACGTCTCAGCAACCACTTAACACTCTTCTAACGTATGTCTTTTCCATCTTCCTTCTCTCTCTGCCAGTTCACCAGAATCTTTGTACTTATGCAACTGAGAGCCAGTCAAGTCCAAATGGCTGCGGAAGGCCAATATTAATGCACATAAGATCTTTATTTTGGAACATTCTGAAAAATTGTCTGTTTGAATTTTCCTGCTGTTTTTCTTTCTTTCTTTCTTTCTTTCTTTCTTTCTCTCTCTCTCTCTCTCTCTCTCTTTATACACCATTCATTTCTCCTGACTTTAAGCAATTTATATGGTGGCGCAGTGGTTAGAATGCAGCATTGCAGGCTAATTCTGCCGACTGCCAGCAGTTTGATCCTGACCAATTCAGACAGCCCACCACCTTTCTGAGGTCGGTAAAATGAGGACCCAAATTGTTGGGGGAATGTGCTGACTCTATAAATCACTTAGAGAGGGCTGTAAAGCACTAGGAAGTGGTATATAAGTCTAAGTGCTATTGCTATTGTTATCTGGCCTTAAGACTGTAATAATTAATACAAGCTGAATTTGATTCCATATGAATGCTGGAATTCCACACTATAGATAGAGATTATAGTCAGAGAATCTTGAAAGCCTGACTGTTTTTTTCTCTTTCTTCCTCTTATACCCCAGAGAGAGGAGGCAATCTGAGTTTCTTTCTAAGGTTGTCTTCATTTCCCAGGCTTAAAACATGCTTTTGGATATATTGCCAAATAGTTTCTCCAAGGTCATCTCTACAGCCCACTATAATACTCTAATAGTTTTGTCAGCACAATTTATATCCTAAGTTTAGGAAAAGTGCCTTTGGTTGGATTACTTAAGGGACCACAGTTTCTTTTGAGGACATCTGGATGGATTGTGACAAAGTGGACTCTATCCTATTCCTGTCACTCTTCAAGAAATGTCAAGGAACTGTAGAATTTTTGAGGAATTTCTAATTTTTATCAGCATGTCATAATAGATTTCATGGCTTACACTCAGTACATAACTTACTTTACTAAGAGGGCCCCTTTTAAGTGGACTGGTAATACACAATGGGCCAGCCTAAACAGCTAAAACTACAGCTAAAACATCCCTTTCTCACTATTCAGATTTCACTAGCCTCTCTCTTTCTCTTTCTCTCTCTCTCTCTCTCTCTCTCTCTCTCCCCCTCCCTCTCTCCCTCCCCCTCATAGCACATAATCAAAAGGCAGGCTTGTATGTCACCTTTTCAGGAATCAAATGGCCACAACTCATGTCTGTTGCTAGGCTCTGCCCCACTCTCCTCTTTCCTCTTTGTGTCTTATATCCAGTTTGCCACATTCTGATTCCAAACCTTGAATCCTCTACCTGCCCCTTATGCTCCTCTGTTCTTCTTTCTTTGGTTAGCTTCAAATGGAAGAAGTAAAGGCTTGAGGTATATAATATGTTGGACTGGAGATTTAACTATTTGTTTCATTGGAAGGGATATGCAAACCCAGACAGATCGTGGGAAGCAGCTAAAATGTTCATGTATTTCACCTGCTGGGCCAATTTAGATACAGATACAGATTAACAGAGTTGGAAGTCATCTAGTCCAACCCCCTGCCCAAGCAGACCCTACATTTCATTTGCAGTAGCCATACAAGCCCAAATCCAAGCTGCTTAACTACCCCTTGAATCTTTCCCATAAATCTATACATTATTTAGACTCTTAAGAGGTAGGGCCTGTGTTTGGACCATAGTGGGATGGTGATAGGATGAGTGGTCTACAAGTCCCTGACCTATTTCATCAGACGTTTGGATCGGCGTGAGGTTTGTGAATGACCATGCACATCTGAAATGGATATTTTGTGTCTGCCTTTGCTCTTCAGGATACATGGACACTATCCTACCTTCTCCTTCCCACTAGAGCTTGAGGGGATGAAATCCGATCCAGACAGTATGTCTGATCAATAGAGTATGGTGCCAGAAAAACACAAAGCCTAAAACTCTGGAGGAGATGACATTCTTTTCCTCATTCCCTCTTTAGAATAAGAGATAACCTCTTTAATAACAGATACCAGCTCAGAATTAGGCATCCTCGTAGATTTAACTCAAAATTTAAATCATAATATTTCTTCAAGCCTTCATGGACCCCCTGTGATGACATCATAGCCCACCAGAGATCCACAGACCACAGATTGAGAACCACGTCTCTAGTGAGAGAAAGGGAGGAGAGAGAGAACACTAAATTTCAAGAGACTTATAGAGAGATCGGTGGATGTGTGGAAGGAAATGGGAAGGAAGTGGGAAGAGAAAAACCAGACTTCTCCCAACATGAGGGAGAAAGGAGGAGAAATAAAAATGACTTGATATAAGGAATAGATGAAAATCCTATTTCCCATATAACTTAATTTATAATATAAAATATATTATATTATAAAATATAATATATATATATAAGATAAAAAAGATAATTTCTTTTAGCCTTGTATATGGCATTCTTTTGTCCTAATTTCATAGTTTTTCTGTAGTCTATCAACTTTCTAAACTTTCATAACCTGGGAATTAATTTTCTTCTGTATTTGCCTTGCCTTGCCCTGGCCTGATAGCAACATCTAAGAATTTTGTTTGTGAATAGTCTGCTCTTCTCCTGCAATACTATTGACACAAATGAAAAGTCCAGAAATTGTGCTGGAAGAACACCATCATGTCTACACTTCAGGCAGAATAACATCAAATGAATGACAGATCAGAGCACTGACTTGTCTTTTTCAGTGTATAGCATGACAATAAACTATAGTAAACAAACTTTTAATTCAAGGATTCAAAACCTAGTCAGTTGATAAACAGAGAACATATAAATAGCAGATCAGACAAGAAAGTGATAAACCTATCATTTTGCCCAGAATGGGTACTGAATTTTATTTACATCGTAAGTTTAACACACATAAGGGATGTGCTGACAGAAATACAGTAGTTTTTCTTATTGAACATGAAATATTCTCTGAGAGATGAAAGTGCAGAATTTCAAAGGATATTTAAAATCCTTTCCTTGATAACTACTGTACCTAACACTTTCTGTTAATTATTGCATTACTTCAACTGAAATATATTACTCTTCAGCCAGATGTAAGTGTATGATGTAAAGTGTGTGTTTGCAATTTTAAAACCCTGAGGTTTTTTAAATGTATTTGAAGCAGTACCTCTTGAAATTCTTTTCCACAACTATATTTCACTCTTGTCACTTTCCATGCTATATACACTGCATGATGGGTTTTGACTGTTTGTTCGATACCTGCATCAATCTTAATATATTTTCATAATTTCCTTTGACAAATCTGTTGATGCCATTGATACTTCCTGCATCAATCATTCAAACAAAGTCAAGGTTATTTGGACATTTCCTATGCCCATCACTTATAGATTCAGAATATGACCAAATCAGTCTTTTACAACATGTACAGTTTTACTTTTCACTTACCATGCTATAAACCGAGAGCTTTCATTATATCCTGCTTTGTAAATGCCCAGTAGAATAGTTCATATCAAATACTTTGCAGCCCATTCACCCATCATCCTTGACTTATTTCTGGGTGGGGAACCTGTGGCCATCTAATTCTGTCTTACAGAATATCTTAAGTTCCCTGCCAGCATAGTGAAGAAAATGTGTATAAAATGTTTTACAGATAGTATTTTTCACCAACAAGATTGGCAAAAATGTTTAAAGATAGATCCACTAAATGTTAGAAGTGAAATCAGAGACTTGGTTCGTATTCCCATACGTGGTGGACATGCCCAAAAGCTATAAAAAATATTGGATGAAAATGCATACTTGATTAGAAAAAATGATAAAGGAACATATAATTTGAAACCAGAAATATTCTTATTGGGCATTCTACCGGAAAAGTATGATAAAAGGAATATATACTGTGTTTAATTTTACATGCATTAACTGCAGCCAGAAATTGAATTTTTACATGTTATACAAATAAAATAAATAAAACATTGGAGGAGGGGGAATATCTTAAGTTCCCTGCCAGCACAGTAAAGGGTGTAGCTATTGGAGAGTTGTTGAGTGTTGAGTAGAATTACCTAGGCCATATATCAATTCCACCTGCCTTTTTTATGTAAGTGTGCCTACAACTGCCATAAGAGGAATAGGAATAGATCAGTCAGGACTCTCTCATCTGCATCTTCTAATTAAACAGCATTGTAAATTCAGCTAAAAGTAATTAGGTGTCTGGAATTCTCCCTTGGCTCTAACCCTACAGTAGCAAAACACCAACCATGTAAGTGAATGTGTTAATTGTCCAATTGTAGGTCATTTGCCTGCTTAGGAATCCTTAACACTGGGCACTGGGAGACAAGATTATTCTTAATAGGTGTTAGACTAAAATAATAATTTAGCTACAGTTCTAAAGGCCAACTTTTAAATTAAAGGATATAGGTAAGTATAGGGGAAGTGTGATTTTATCCTTCTAACCCTTTACCACTCCACTTAATTTGGATTTATACAATCACTAAACCTAACTTTATACATCACACAAATTATAATGATAAATCACAATTGTTAATTATTATTTTTTTTAAACTAAAATTTTAAAGGGAGCTTATAACTCCATCTTTCTTTAGGTTTTTGCATCCTGACCTGTGCTACTTTGTGTATTGTGCCTGTAAATAAATAAATTTATATTTCAATATAGTTATGTCCTGATCTCTGATTAAAATGTGTCCTTCAGAGAAAAACTTTCTCCTACTCAACCAAGTTATAATTCAAGGAACATGAAATTATACAAATGATACAATTTGAAGAGACCTAAGGGCAGACACAACTATAAATCTCAAGGAAGATTTTGAGAGTGGATATCTTGCAGACTAGAGGGCCAGGTAATTTCTCTTAACGATGCCTATCTCTGGATTCAGGTTCAGTAATCTCACCTATCAGTCACTATGTTTCTTCTGTGGAAATAAAAAAGTCATTCTCAATTCCAATTTACCTCACTGATTTTATGAGGCATGTGCTCATAATGTCATCTCTGTCCCTTGGTAATGACAAGGTCAAGTACAATTCCCCCAGCTTCTGTTGTCTGCTTAAATCTACTGTGGTTGATGATCTTCACTAGGAGCTGCCTCTACAGTCATTCAGACTTGGGCTCTGAAAGAAACACAAAACCTGTGTTTTGCATGGAGAGGACAGACCTAGCTACCAGCATCTTTTTTGTCTGTTTTGACAGTCTTACTGAGGGAGAAGAAAAAACCCACAAGCTGAAATTGCCTGTTAAAACATCCCGATCTTATTCAAGATTGCCATAGCAGAAGCAAAGAAGACTCACCAAGATTGGGTGGCTGCATTCAGCAGTTAAAACATGCAACATACTAATTTGTTTGCTCTCTGTCAGGGCTGTCAAACTCGCGGCCTGTGGTCCAGATGCCCATGCCCGGTTTTGTAAAGGGGGGAAGTCACGATACATCACGTGACACCGCCAAGTTTGACACTCCTGCTCTATGGGATAAGAAAGCTATGGTGAGAAATAATTTTCAGGTGACACTAGTGGGATAAAAACAATGGAAAAGAAAAGATTTGTATAAGCTTTAAGCTTATACAGAAAAACGTGAAGTGTCCTCTTTTTCCTGTACCTACTCCCAATTGACAATGCAAATTGTAGCAAAAAATAGTGGGTCCCAAGACCCCAATTCATGTGTGAATGGGATTAGGACTCTCTGGATGATGTGGAAAGACCTTACCTCTTTTCAACTAATAGAGAAATTGATTAGCATCCTCAAAGCCACATTGCCTCGCCAAGCAAGCTGATTTAGAGAAGGAGGAGAAGGTGGATGTGAAATATCTTCCTAGATCAAAGGGCAGCTGTGTACTTCTTTAGCC
The DNA here is from genome assembly GCA_027560395.1 of Boaedon fuliginosus. NCBI lineage: Eukaryota > Metazoa > Chordata > Lepidosauria > Squamata > Lamprophiidae > Boaedon > Boaedon fuliginosus. The sequence goes on along the minus strand of JANHGC010003991.1, from coordinate 8,701 downwards.
TTTAATTGGTTTCTGTCTGCCATGCTCTAATTAATGCTGCCTCTGCTCTTCTGAAGAATTGGAAATTGAAAAATCCAGTGAACTCCCCCCCACCCCCCAAGCCTTATCTAATTTAGTTGACATTCTGGTCCATGGCATATTTTGAACTTTAGAAAGGACTGATTTCACTTCCAAATTTGCCAGGCCTTGTGATGGCATTCCATCACACAAGCTCATCTATATGGGCACCTGTGTATACCGACAGATGTGAATTGACAAGCTAATCAGGAGTGGGAAGGAATGGTGTGGGATTTTTCTATCCTTAGTTGCATAGTGAGGAAAAAATGCAATGAAAATCCCATACACAAGTCAGAGGTTTTCTCTTCTATCCTCCACTGGCTCTAGATCTTGTATATTAAGCTTTGTAAAAGAATACTGGTAGCAGGACCCAATCTGGGTCAATTACCAGGACCAGATATTTTGTCTTCCAAGTTTTCAGACTCGTGCTGGAACCCATGTTTAGGGAACGTCTCTCTAGAAGAGTGTGTGCTGTTCTGCTAGAGAGAAGCCCCATGGAGATGGGTTCCACCCTGAGTTGAAAGCTTGGAAGACCAAACTT